>SJYQ01001103.1:938829-957493 GCA_006410935.1 Redunca redunca | reverse complement strand
ATATATATATATATATTCCTTAGAATTCATTTTGTTAAAAAATGGTATTGGTGACATAAAGGCTAATTTTTAGCTCTGTTACTGTATATTATTTCTTTATCTTTAGTCTATAATTTTGGAAGGGGAACTCTGGAATAAGAGTGGTCTTCCTCCATAACTCTATGACTTAAATAAGCTAGCCACACAAGGAATGAAGTCAGAGAGTCACGGACGATATCTTGAAAGACAGAGCATCATCCAGACCCAACACTGGAAGGGTGGGACTAGAGATTGGAATCATAGTGTGTGTGTATCTGAAACAAAGGTGATGTATATGAAAATGGAACATGTTTACTGCTGACCACTGTGTGCAGAAAAATTGATAGTCATGGACCCTGAGTGTGTCCATCACAACCCAACACTTACAAGGGGAACCAGTGATGAATCCAGAAAACTGGAGAGAATCAGGAACCATTTGAAGGTAAACCCCACAACATAGCTGTAGATTGATGCCATCAATTACTGATCTCACTGTTCTTGCTATTATTCATTGCCCAAATAAGGACCATCAGAAAACATTTGCCTGTCCATGTTCATTTCTTATTGACCCTGAAGGAGGTAACCAAAGGAAGCTTTAATACTGAGCAGTGTGGCAGTACTCTTCAATGTTTATTGATAACCTTTATATGTTGTAAATTTCAAAACAGGGATTTTGGTTTCTCTATCAGTCTTTCTGGACTTGGTTAGTGTAGGGCAATCTTCTGCATCTAAACTCTGAGTGATCAATGCATCCTGACCCTCTGGGTCTGAAATGCTCAAGACAATTATATGCCACAGTCACCCCATAACTTGTGTCACCCTGTAGACCCTGCCCAAGCAGCAGTCAACTTCCTACATAGTATCTTTAATTGTAACTGTAGATGATCCGGATAATCAAGATAACAAAATCAATTTAATCCATATAATGAAGTGGAGACATTTCTTTCCATTTTGGAAAGAAATCTTTGGAAAGTTAGGCAATCAGCATCATAATAACATTTATACTTAGAAGCAGTGATTACACCTTAACCCTCTCTGCTGGGCCTTGAATACAAAACTGTGTCAACAATCCTCAGCACTAGTGTTTATATCATGCTTCCTTTCACGTTAGTTTCCCAATTAATGGTCATGGAGACATTAATATAAAAACTTTACAAAATACAATTTTTTTCCTGTAACTAATGGGAAACATCTTTTTACTAAAAGTATAGTTGATTTATAATATTGTGTTAGTTTCAGATATATGGCATAGCATTTCAGTGTTTTGGCAAATTATACTCCATTATGTAGATAATTCCCTGTATATGATCGTTGCTTATCTAGTTTATATCTTGCAGTCTGTTTTTGTTCATCTCATACCCCTAATTTGTCCTTCTCTCCTTTCCTCTCCTCTTTGGTTACCACAACTTTGTTTTCTGTATCTGTGAGTCTGTTTCTGCTTTGCACATGTGTTCATTACTTTTTGGATTCCACATAAAAGTGATATCATACAGTATTTGCCATTCTGTGTCAGACTTATTTCACTAAGTATAATATTCTCTAGGTCCACTAATGTTGCTGCAAACAGTATCTTTCTTTTTACACTGAGTAATATTCCGTTACACATAAACACCATGCACACACCCATATCTTCTTAATCCAGTCATCTATTGATGGGCATGGAAAGCATTCTGAAGAAATGGACTTTGAACTCATGTAGTAATAGGGCAACCTACATCAGTGTTTTCCAAAGGGGGAGTTTTTGACTTCCAAGGAACATTTGGCAATGTCAGGAAACATTGTTGGTATCACCCCTTGGGAGAGGAGTACTGTAGACATCTAGTAGAAAATGTGCTGCTAAATTATCCTACAAGGCATAGGACAGCCCCCACAAAAGAATGTTCTTATCTAAACTAGTAGTATCTCAAGGTTGAGAAACCCTAGATACTTATTTTTAAAAGCTTATAATTGTTTCAAGATATGGATAATAAATCAAAATAAACATACATTGGAAGTGTTTTTTTCATGCAATGTATAAATAGAATAAAAGAATCTCTAACTAAGTCTCACTATGAAATGGCTTGAATTGACTGTAGAGAATTTTTTCCCATTGCTCATTTAAAATGTTTATTGTTATACTTTTATTTTTCAAGTAATTAAATCTACAAAATGAAAGACTTCCTGAAGCATGACTGGTATTACTAGACAGCCGCATAGCTGAAATGCTCATTGTGCAAATCTTCTTAGATGAAGCTGATTCTCCCATAAATCTTACTTCCATGTTATTTCCTCCATCAGTAAGACCAGCAAATTTCCTTGTTGTTGTTCAATACCTTCTTCCTACTTTGTACAGCTATTCCTTTTAATTATGCAGTAATTCCCAGCCTGATCATGACACTTTTTCTTTCTTTTGTTAGGCAGTGTTCAAGAGTTTACCAATTAATAGGAAGGTTTGAGAAAAAAAACAAAAGAGACCCCTCACGCAGGAAGTAGTCCTTAGGCAAATCACAGGGTATAAGCAGTCCAACCAATCACACAGTGTCACAGAGCAGCCTGTGTTATCACAAGCCACGCTGATAACAGCTCTGCTCCATATTCATGAGTTTCAAGTCATTGTGATAGAAGATCAGTACATTTTCTATTTAAAGAACACTGTGGGAATATAATTACCTAGCATCCCACGGTGCATGTGTATACTAAATGCTCCATTTTGCCAGACCCACAGGCACAAAAGTTAGTCTGCCCAGTGTTACTCATTTGTTTGTCCACTGAATCAACAAGTGAATGGAAATAGCATTTATTTATTAAGCATCTCCACAAAGTAACCACTTTCACATATGCTTTCTTTTTAATTATCATACTGCCTCGAGAGATATTAACATCAATGTTTTACTATAAACTCAGGCTTAATGATTTATAAATGTCCCCATGGCTTGAAAGCTAGGAGGTGATTATTATTCCACACAGACCTATTCTCCTTCTTTCTCTGCTTTGTCCTGTGCCCCAAGAAGCTAAATTCTACAGATTCCATCACCCAGACTCCTTTACCCTTTGGCTTCTAGTTGGGTTTAGCCAGTGGAAGGCACCAGCAGATCAAAGAGTGGGAAGAGAAACTGTGTGCATATTTATTCCCTTCCCTCTCCCCTGCCTCACAATGGTCTGACCACTGCTGCAGTTCTTTACAATTCCAGGTCCTGTCGGGGTCCCTTTTCCCAGGGCCCTGATTCCTCCCAGGGTTCTGGGAAAACCACTCACTTTCTTTCTTATTTCTCCTGGTCTAAGGATCGGAATGGTTTCCTGATGAACAGTGATGGTTTCCTTTGGTTTCCTCGATTCGACCCACACTTCTAGTAATTAAAGTTTTTAAGAGTAACTGTAACCGTGCCAAAGTAGTAATGCTATGATTTAAACCCAAGTCTCCCTGACTTTAAAAGCTGAGCTGTTTACTCTGCCATGATGCTTACCTGTGCTAACCAGTAAGGATCCAAGAGATGAAAGGGCATGGCCTTTGTTTTCAAGTTGCTATCAGTTTAACTGAGCAGACCCACACTAAACTACTACAAAAGACTGTGGTGATGTAAACGGGAAGGAAATCCAAAAAAATGGGATATGTGGACACATACAATCGACTCACTTTTCTGTACAGTAGTAACTAACTGAACACTGTACAGCACCTATATGCCAATAAAAATTAATTTAAAAAAATGCAACACAGTGTAAAAAAGAGATTATGTTAAATTCCATAATGAAAGATAAAGAAAATGCACCAAAATATATCCTAGATCTCTGAAAATTAAAATAAGAAATGATGCACAAGAGTCTTTAAAGACTGACTATTAAATCTCTGCATGGCAGTGGTTCTTGAGGGACTCCCTTTACTTAGAGAAGGAAACTGAGATTCTTTAAGGAGGTCTAGTACTAGGTAAGACCCACAAAGTTCCACAGGGGCCACGCTGAGTCTAGTACTAGTTTCTTAATTCCTAGCCAAGTGTTCATTCCCCTTTATAAAATAACCCACGTAGGCTAAGAGAGTACCCAAAAAGAACCTCGAATATTGTGACAGTCTATTAATATGTACATTCTGCATACATTAAGCAAAACAGTAAATTCTCTACTTGAAGAATATTACAATGCAATAATTAAAATGTAGCCTTCTACCTTACCCCTCCCCCTAAAACCCTACAAAATGGAGAATATGTGAGTATGATAAATAAATGCAGAATTCGTCTAGAGAGACTCTTCAAAACTGCCAACTCTTTCAGAGAATATTTTTTCCAACTAAATCTAAATCTGAACTGTTTTTTGAGACTCCGTTTCCTCATTTAAAAACAAAACTAACACATCTGCATGATAGCAGAGAGAGATGCTATGAGTGCTCAGTATGTCAGCATTTGTAATCTGCTTTTGGTCAGTGGGTGGTGAAGTGGTTTATTTCAAGTTGAAGATTTATATGAAAACCCCTTTGTGCTTATTTTATTCAGAATAGCTTTCCCACAATGATGCAAAGCAATGAAGCACCAAGCAACCCAAGTGCTGCTCTACAACTTTGTTTATTTTTATGTAGAATAGTTCTGACATTCGGATTTCAATGTTTTTAATGTCACTTGATTCTTATGTATTCGAAAATTCAGATAACATCAAGCTGCATATTATAATTTTATTTAAATTAAGGTCATTTGAATCACAAGCAATAGTGAGGTCTACAGAAAAGAGCGGTTTAAAAAAGCACTGTGCTCTAAATCATTATGGGGTAAGCTTGGTTTTGTATCTGTCCCTTTAGCCCTTTCCTTGGGAACACAGCACAAAAGCAGGATGAGGGAGGTTACTATTCCATTAGTTTACTTTATTTCCATTTTAAACTTTTAAGTAAATCCAACTAAACTGAGATTTATTTCCTGGCCGCTTCTTTTACCCTGAAATAATTTGTTATTAGAATAGGATTCAGGTGACCTAGAAATCCTCCAATGCCACACGTTGTTTTTTTCTCTCTCTTTTTTTTTTCTCTTTTCCTCTCAACTAAAACGTATGTCTTTAAACAAAGTGCATAGGAGAATTTTAAAAGAATCATTTTCCCCTGATGGTTTCCAGTCGCCTCAGAGGCAAAAGCACCAAACTTTTTTAGGAAAGGCTGCCCTTGTGACACATTTTGACAGGAACCTGAAAGACAGGCAGTAGACGGCATGCAGAGAGCCTTACTCTTCTATGGTTTTCCTTACGATTCCAAATGGATAGATTTAAGACACTAATTCAAACAATGGCCAATGTAACTTTGCATCCACACTCTGCAAACATATTATGATCCATCTGCTCTCCTGGGGGGAGCTTTTCAGTGATCAGACAATGCACTCTGATAAGATGGATGATCCCTCACTATTGCCAGCTCCTTTGAGACATGTAGCATATAAAAAGACCACTGAAGTGCCACTTGGCCTGACAAGAGCAGAGTCTAAATGAAGAGACAGACAAATGACCTGAGAATTAGGGGTGAGGGAATAAGATCATGAGGATAGCCAAATATATCTGCTAAGAGAATTATGTGCATTATCTAATTTAATTTCCACAATAATGCTGCTGTCTGAATTCTTCAGATAAGGAAGCTGAGGCTTAAGAGAGGTTATTTAACATGCCCAACATATTACTGGCATGAAAGTTTCCAGCCAGAATTCAAATCCAGGAAATTTTTATTATGTTCGCTAAACAAGGAGAACTTTCTCATATTAGCATCATGCAATCCTCCCAATCAGGAAAGAATCTCTGATTCTACTCTGCCATCCAATCCACATAGTTCAAATTTCATCAACTGTCCCAATATTGCCTCTATTTCTCGCTGATCCAGGATATGTATGAGAACATGGATTGCATTAACTGCTGTGTCATACTAGGCTCCCTCAATCTGGAAGACTTTCTAAAGATTTCCCTGCCTTTGATGGGCTAGTTGCTGTTTTAGAGAAAAAACCCCATTCTGTAGGATGACCTGAAGCTGCTCAACCTGGTCATCTGACCGTCCTCACACCAGATACAGCTCTTGCATTCCTGACAGCACACCCCAAGAAATGCTGCTCTGTGCTCCTGGGCAAGTCACGTTGGGAAGCACTCTGCCGTGGTTTTGTTCCACACTTGGTGAGTTTGCCCCTGATTGTTGGTTTAGTTAAGTCTGTGCCTATCTATCAGGTTTCTCTGCTATAAGTCACTATTTCCCTCTTTGTATTTGATTAGTATTTGTGGAGATATATTTTCATATTACACCAATATCTTCAGCACACCTCTAACCATTCTTTCGCCTCTATTGATAACTCCTAGTGATATCGACTACCACTCTGATAATATTCAGTGACCATTATCTGTGTCAATCACTCCTTCTACAGTTAATAATGGGTATTTCACAGTGAGAAAAAGTTTTTGATTATCTTCCACATTTCTTTATATCCTAAGAGTTTCAGAAGTTTTCCATTTTATCCAATGAGTTACCACCCCATACTCTAAGACCAAAGTGTCCCAGATTGCCTAGTGGGAGCCTGATTAAGGAGGCCCCTGTGTCCACGTGATACGTTCCCAAAACCCTTCATTGTGTTGACCTCCTCTTCTATCAAGGTTAGCACAGCACCCCCTGAGTAAGTCATCATAAGGTCCAAAGTTTGAGGTAAGAGCAAACTTTAATCACCAAGCAACACTTACAACTCCAGTGTCTGAGACTTGAGAACGTGTTCCAACCTTTTCCCCAGTGATATGAATCTTTGAAACAAGAGAAACCTAGAGGAAATGAAAGCAGGCAGTTTGCTGCTTACATTAACTGGGAGTAGGGTGACCCGAAGAACAGCTGGTCAGTGTCACACCTAGAAGCTCTTAGGGGCCCCACAGCAATACGACCCGAGGCTTCCTCTGTGGCACAGATCCCTCTCACCTTCCTCCTAGGTCTTCCCTAAAACGGAACTAACCAAATACTCTTTCCAATTCCATGGCAATTTTATGAGCATAAAAGTGGGCATCTTCAGCCTGGCACTCTGTGATGATGTAGAGGAGTGGATGGGTGCCCCATCGACTCACTTGGGAGGAAGGCTTCAGAGGGAGGGAATATGTGTATAATTATGGCTGCTTCGGGATGTTGACAGCAGAAACCAGCACAACATTCTGAAGCAAATTTCCTCCACTTAAAAAATAAATTAAAAAAAAAAAAACTGGAAAGAAAAAGTGGGCAACTTATTTGCAATTCAACAGTACAATGTGTATAGTGGCATTGTTCACGAGACTTTAGTTGAATTCTAAGTTTTTGGCTCATTGTATTTTAGTGATTACAAAAATATAAACATTCCACAGTTTCCCCATTCTTAACTTTGCCTGCTTAGCCTCAAGATTTTATTGACCTGTACATTTTTTTTTCTGAACTCAGTGACTTATATTATTTCTACTCACAAAGTGTGATACTCATTCAGTATAAACGACCTATTTTCTAATTGGGAGAAGGCAATGGCACCCCACTCCAGTACTCTTGCCTGGAAAATCCCATGGACGGAGGAGCCTGGTAGGCTGCAGTCCATGGGGTCGCTAAGAGTGGGACATGACAGAGCTCAGTACTGTCCACTTAGCGTATGAAACAATTTATGACTTACAGATCTTGAGAACTATACAGAACATGAAGCCAAGTATGTATCTTGAACCTGCTGGAAGTATTGTAACGCTGGAGGTCGTGAGACAGAATGACAGCTGAGCAGTGGTGAGGAATTTCCAAAATGCCCACGGATTTCCACCCAACCTTTTCGTTTTTAAAGTGCTTTTAACATATCTTCTTATCCATCTCATCTATACTTAACACTGCCCAGAACAACTTTTCCAGAAGTTTATGCATTCCCAAACAGTGATCTATTTTGTATACCAACAAGATTTTCAGAAGAATAAGCAAGTAATTAAAAACTCACAATAATTTAAGCCAAGTTATTTCTTTGAATAAAAAAAATCTGGACATGAACTCAAATATGATATACAGTTGTTCAAAGAGAAGCATTCCTAACATAATTAAATATAAATTACCATAGCATAAATTTGGTCAAAGGATACATCTGTCTAGATTCTGATAACATTTATAGTCCAAAATTCTAAATTCCCATGTCCTCCATGATTTTCTTTGAAGATATTTTTCTAATCATCTTTTTTTACAGAAAAGACTAGAATTTATGATATGAAAAAATATCTTAAGGAAACAAGCCTCTGCAACAAGGCTTTGCACCCAGATCTGCTCCTAGCTGCCCGGCATGTAAACCAAAGGGACATAAATAGCAGTGGTGTATTTCATTTTTAGGCTCAGTCATGGGTCAGCCTCCTTCAGGTGATGCTCTGAATGCTGACAGGGGCCTTAAATCTTTGGTGGGTTTATGAACTGCAAGAAGGAACTTTCCATGATGTCCCGAATCCCAGAAGTGAGACGCCAGTGGCTAATCTCTGAGTCACTGGGCCCCTTTGACCTGTTCTCTTCACACTTGTCTCCATATTTCATCTGCTCTGAGCCGGTTTGCTTTATGACTTTGGTTAAGTGTGAAGAAAATCAGTATGGCAGATGGAAGGAACTGAAGCTGCTCTTTACTCGGTGCTAAATTTCTGCCAATATGCATTCTGTTTCCCATAGCAAAATCCCTGATGTCATTTTTCGGCATGTCAACTAAGTCTTATCACTTGCCACTTTAAGCGATATCAGATGTGATATTCCCTCGAAGAGGGAAGGGACTCTGTTTGGTTTTTATGTTAAGGACAGCAGGGCTCATCATGCACAGAGAAACCAAAGAAACCATTTTCTTTAGGAATCATGCCAAATGCGAGGCCTGGCTTTGCTTTTGAAACTCAAGTTATGGAGACTCGGCTGACAATCCCAGGCTGCCAGGGGCCCAGAGAAATGTGAGGAGCTCTCCACTCGGGCCCAGGGGATTTCGACTCAGCCAGTTTGTTTCTCCACAAGGTAGCTTCTCACAACCTGAGTTGCTGTAATAGTAAATCAAAATAAGGCAGACATCAGATGATTTAATTAGGAAAAAGTGAGATAGTAAACTCAAATCATATATAGGCTAAAAACAATCTTTTAAGGGGTTGTTTCTCTTGTTACATGCTTGCAAATCTTTTTTTTTTTTTTTTTTTGCCAATTTTATCTAACTATAGCCAATAAACCCATGAAATTGCTGCTATGGCAGTGATTTTTAACTTCTTAACAGAATTCTGTGTCTGTCTTGATGCCAACAATAAAAATAGAAACTAATATATTGAGTCAGTAATCTGGACTGTAGAATATACACACATATCTCATATTTTACATAGAAAATACTGTATTTTTGATAAGATTTCTTAAATTCAGTTCATTTCAGTCACTCAGTCGTGTCAAATTCTTTGTGACCCCATGAATTACAGCACTCCAGGCCTCCCTGTCCATCACCAACTCCTGAAGTTCACCCAAACTCATGTCCATTGAGTCAGTAATGCCATCCAGCCATCTCATCCTCTGTCGTCTCCTTCTCCTCCTGCCCCCAATCCTTCCCAGCATGACAGTCTTTTCCATGAGTTAACTCTTCGCATGAGGTGGCCAAAGTACTGGAGTTTCAGCTTCAGCATCAGTCCTTTCAATGAACACCCAGGACTGATCTCCTTTAGAATGGACTGGTTGGATCTCCTTGCAGTCCAAGGGACTCTCAAGAGTCTTCTCCAATGCCACAGTTCAAAAGAATCAATTCTTTGGCACTCAGCTTTCATCACAGTCCAACTCTCACATCCATACATGACCACTGGAAAAACCATAGCCTTGACTAGATGGACCTTTGTTGGCAAAGTAATGTTTCTGCTTTTGAACATGCTATCTAGGTGGTCATAACTTTCCTTCCAAGGAGTAAGCGTCTTTTAATTTCATGGCTGCAGTCACCATGTGCAGTGATTTTGGAGCCCCCCCAAATAAAGTCTGACACTGTTTCCACTGTTTCTCCATCTAAATTGCTGCCTACCATTATGGATATCCAGGCTAAGAAATTCTTTGAAAACTGTAGCTTGTAACCTCAGAAATCTAGAAACTGTTGATCACACACCAAAACTACGTGCGTTATTAAACATGGCAATTTTTATGAAAAACTAAGCCCAAATGGTTAGAGTTCTGATCCAGATAAATAGCTCTCGATTGCCTCTGTATAAACGTGTGTATATATGTATACATATATATATATATATACACACACACATATACATATGGCAGGAAGAGAACTGCAACTCTAAATAAAGTAATGAAATAATGATATATATTAGATGAAATAATATATAAATATGAATACATATATGCACGTGTATGTATGTATATTCATATACACACTGGGATACACACACACAAGTCTCCATGAGATCCATCCCATGTTCCTGTCCCAGAACAATTAAGTTAGAATACACAGAGGTGGGGCTGTAGCACTAGTATATATTAGAAGCTCCCCAAGTGACTGCAGTGTGCAGCCAGAGCTGAGAACCTTTGCTTCACGCCTATGTCTGGAAGTCTTCTGTGTGGCCAGTATTCTAAATGCTCTTAAATAGCACTGGCTCATATGTTTCCGTTCAGACGAAAAGGACAATACCAATGGCATTAGTAAAAACCTTCATCAGATGCAACTAATTCACTGAACTTTTCCATTGCGTCTTAGAAAATGAAAGCAGACGTCACTTACCCTTCAGGTTTCTCCTTGCGGTGGACAGAGACTTACCCTTCAGCTTCCACGCTGTGCTGAGCTTGATGATGCTAACAAAGCGGTGGAGGGTTTCCCTTCTTTTATCTAGTCTCTGTGCTGCTTTCAATCTCACCCAGTGCTGTGAATGAACATTGTTAGATTAAAGGTGGGATCGTGAAAAGACAATGACAAGAAAACCTACATCAAGGAAGAAATGTGAATGTTGAATCCAGGAAACCGACATCGGCACACACAGCACGGCAGCACCTGAAACTTAGAGAGGCTTCTGTTCAGGCACCCTGGGGTGAGCATGACGCCACCTGGGCCAGGCAGACTAAGATGAGCGGACACAGCCGCAGCACTGCTCTCCTTGGGGCTCCTGTCATCGTCATTTTAACTCTGGAGCATTGATACTGAAGTCCTTTACTCTGCTTTCAGTTGAAAAAGAGTCTGTTGACAGGTCCCATCCACAAACAAAGAGACCACTTAAAATTAGTTTCAGACAATGCAATGTTCACACGTATGTATGTGTTCACAGGAAGTGTGATGTGCCCAATTTAAAAGTAAACAATCCTCTCTCCGCTGGGACTTGAGATGCTTGAAATTTAACAGGAAAAAAATAAGTTACAGACTATATATGAAACCTAGCCAAAGCAATACAGTGTAGAATCTATCCTCCTCACTGTGCATGACGGGGGCTCTCCAAATAGATACTCACTGATCACTAGACAATCTTGGTAAGAGACCAAGTCATTTATACTACTAGTCAGATTCCTAAGCCAGCCTGAGTTTCTTTATACAACTAATTCCGTGTCATTGTTCTAATGCCCTGAGATATTTTTTTGTGAAATTTTATTGTGCTTTCAAACAAACGGGGACCTTTCTAAAATGCAGACTCTGATTCAGTAAGCCCGGGGAGGACCACAGATTCTGTTTGTAAGCAAGTACCATCTCTTTCAGAATCTGGGAAATTCTGAAAGAGATGGGAATACCAGACCACCTGACCTGCCTCTTGAGAAACGTATATGCAGGTCAGGAAGCAACAGTTAGAACTGGACATGGAACAACAGACTGGTTCCAAATAGGAAAAGGAGTACGTGGCTGACAATATACAGCCACCCTGCTTATTTAACTTTGATGCAGAGTACATTATAAGAAATGCTGGGCTGGAAGAAACACAAGCTGGAATCAAGATTGCCTGGGGAAATATCAATAACCTCAGATATGCAGCGGACACCACCCTTATGGCAGAAAGTGAAGCAGAAATAAAAAGCCTCTTGATGAAAGTAAAAGAGAGTGAAAAAGTTGGCTTAAAGCTCAACATTCAGAAAATGAAGATCATGGCATCCGGTCCCATCACTTCATGGGAAATAAATGGGGAAACAGTGGAAACCATGTCAGACTTTATTTTGGGGGGCTCCAAAATTACTGCAGATGGTGATTGCAGCCATGAAATTAAAAGACGCTTACTCCTTGGAAGGAAAGTTATGACTAACCTAGATAGTATATTAAAAAGCAGAGACATTACTTTGTCAACAAAGGTCCATCTAGTCAACACTATGGTTTTTCCAGTGGTCATGTATGGATGTGAAAGTTGGACTGTGAAGAAAGTTGAGCACTGAAGAACTGATGCTTTTGAACTGTGGTGTTGGAGAATACTCTTGAGAGTCACTTGGACTGCAAGGAGATCCAACCAGTCCATTCTGAAGGAGATCAACCCTGGGGTTTCTTTGGAAGGAATGATGCTAAAGCTGAAACTCCACTACTTTGGCCACTTCATGAGAAGAGTAACTCACTGGAAAAGACTCTGATGCTGGGAGGTATTGGGGGCAGGAGGAGAAGGGGATGACAGAGGATGAGATGGCTGGATGGCATCACCAGCTGGATGGACGTGAGTTTGAGTGAACTCCAGGAGTTGGTGATGGACAGGGAGGCCTGGCATGCTGCAATTCATGGGGTCGCAAAGAATCGGACATGACTGAGCGACTGAACTGAACTGAACCAGGTGATGCCAACACTGCAGTTTCTTTACTGCTCTTCAGTGGCACGGCTGTTTAATAAAAAAGAAGGGAAGAAAAGAATAAAAGGATAAATTATAACTGCTACTGCTCCTTTTGAAAGAGAAAGCCTGGCTTACATGGCTTTCTAAAACAAAACATTTAAGAAATAACATAGACAGTATGAATGAGAAACTTAAAAAGCAGAGAAAGCTCAGCACCTATCTTTGAAATAAGTTTCTGTTTGCTTAACAGTACTCCTAAATATTTTCTTTGGTTTCTTTGTTTTCCTAACCATACTTCAGTAATTAGTAAATATTAGAGGCAAGCTGAGATTTGCTGCATGGTCCAACAGTCAATCATTTGCGTTTCTACAGGTAAATACAAGCACTGAAATACACTTCTATGATTTGTAGTTTCATAAATGTTGTTCTATTCTTCACTGTTAGCAAAACAGGGATGCAGTAATTCCTTTATTTCAACACACAGCTCACCATTAGTCTTGGGATTTGTTATAAAAGGCTGTAGTCCATGAAATTAATCAAACTCCATGTTTGTCTTCCTCCCCTCCCCCACCCCACCATGTCCTTGCTAGATCCAAGAAACCAAAGTACCAGTAGATTGCCGTAACGATCTCTGAAATTCTTTGCTCTGACGTACATGAAGTTAGGACTGCAGAGTTTTCTTTTACTTCTGTTAGAAAGGACATAACTATGCTGGGCCTCTGATCTCCTGCCACTTCTAAAAAGACTCATTTCATAAAAGGGAGATGAGAGGAAGTGCTGAAAGGACTTTTGAGGCCAGCTCTCTGCTTAATGGGTCTAGTGTGACCTGCGCTAGTCACTGCAGTCTCTGAGCCTCAGTTTCCTCATACATAAGGCAATATTATTAGCAACACAAACATGTGTTATTACCATTATGACTATGGGATATGAACTTATGCGTACTTTTGCTTCAAAAAACTGAGTGAGGTTATAAATTCTCATAAGCAACACACATGTAGATCATTCCTTCTCTTTTCTTTCCTTAACTTAAATATGGTTTGGCAGCTGGGACTGTGAATGTTATGTGTATTTTAGCTTAGTCAATCAGTCTTATTCTCTGCATTTAGGTCATAAGAGGGAAAGCCTCCCAAGGGCAAGGGCAAGGTCTGTCAACACGTTGTTGGGTAACAGTGCCTAGCATAATGCCAGACACACGGGCAGCCTCACAAACACCAAACACAGAAATAAAAACTGCTTGCCTCTGACACATGTACTTCCTTCTAAGGATAAAAGCTGAGACATTCTTACTGGTGGGAATCAAAATGAATTTTTAGTTTGAAAGCTACATGATGACAACTAAACATGATGTTAACATATGTCCAACTGCTATTTCATTGTAATTCTTCTAAAATGGAAATTCAGAGTGTTAGTAATTTTTCAGTTCAGTTCAGTCACTCAGTCGTGTCCGACTCTTTGCGACCCCATGAAATGCAGCACACCAGGCCTCCCTGTCCATCACCAATTCCCAGAGTTCACTCAAACTCATGTCCATTGAGTCAGTGATGCCAGCTAGCCATCTCATCCTCTGTCGTCCCCTTCTCCTCCTGCCCCCAATCCCTCCCAGCATCAGGGTCTTTTCTAGTGAGTCAACTCTTTGCATGAGGTGGCCGAAGTACTCGAGCTTCAGCTTTAGCATCAGTCCTTCCAGAGAACACCCAGGATTGATCTCCTTTAGAATGGACTGGTTGGATCTCCTTGCAGTCCAAGGGACTCTCAAGAGTCTTCTCCAACACCACAGTTCAAAAGCATCAATTCTTAGGGTCTCCTGCATTGCAGGCAGACTCCTTACCTTCTGAGTCACCAGGGAAGCCTGGTGGGCTGGCAGAGCCTCAAAGAATACTAGAGTGGGTTCCCATGCCCTCCTCCAGGGGATCTTCTCAACCCAGGGATCGAACCTTGGTCTCTGGCATGAGGGGGGCAGGGGGATACTCACCACTATAGTATTGGTGGGGGGGTCATAACTCATTCAGACTCACTTGCAACTTGAGGAACACTCAGGAAACCAGAATTTCTAGGGTGGAATGGGAAGAAAATGGAAGCTAAAATCCCAGGCACTAAAATACCTAAAGTTAAAACTGTCAGTCCAGAACTAGGAGAGGTGTAATATGTGCCTGTGAGAAAGAACAGAGGATTCTGGAGAAACAGACATGCTAATTAAGGGATCTTACTCAACATGGATCATTCTCTGACCTCAGTTATTTCTGAATTCTACTGAAAAATGAAGAAAAGGACTTTTCTTTGTGCCTGTTGTTCTTTTTCTCTCAAGGTGGTGTGCTTTACTGATTTTAGATGATTTCCTTCTATAAACTCTTATCCTCAGGAATCTAAGTAAATCACAAATTAGAATTAAAAAAAAAGTCTATGGGACTGACGAAATACTAAGCACTCAGGAACCATGACAGAGTGCATGAGTGTACACCCCTGACCACTGTTCACTATGTAACAAGAGAAGGCTTTGAAAGAGGCCAAAAGCTCCAAATACCGAAAAGTATTTGGTCATCATATATTCTATACTACATAACATTTGTAATCCTATAGCTGGGCCCATTCTGATCCTAGGATAAGCTAGATATCTTTGGAAACTGAATTTATTACTCCAAATAAGGAGAAATGTTTTATTTCCAACACATCTCCCAACAGTGGAATATGCCAAGAATGGCATACCTCTTATCATTTTCTTGAAATTAGAAATTTTCCAGAAATTTCAGCTACCTTCCTCATTAACTATAGAGAATCATGCAGTTGTTTGGAATAGCCCATGAGAAGGCAGTCCATGAAAGAAAACTGATGTAATATGCTAGGTCTTGAATAGCTATAGGTCTGAAACATACCTACCTAAGTGGCACAGTCTGCCTGCCAAAGCAGGAGATGCGGGTTCAATCACTGGGTAGGGAAGATCTCCCTGAGATGGGAATAGCAAGCCACTCCAGTATTCTTGCTTGGGAAATCCTGTGGACAGAGGAGCCTGGCAGGCTACAGTTCATGGGATCGCAGAGTCGGTCATGACTTGGGACTAAACAACAACAAGGATTTTAAGAATTAAAAAGACTAACTTCCTAAGTGGTTCTTTGTTCTCCAGCTAAACTCCCTTCCTCAGTACTCTGTATGGATTTCATTTTTTTTTAAGATAAGCAATCAAACCAACACACGTTTCTGTCAATGTCCCAGAGTTTATTTAAGATTCCTCTTCAGCTTTCTATCGTCTGAATTTTCTCCTTTCATTAAGCCCTCATAGGAATAAGCTAAGCTAGGACTAACTGGGGACTTTGGTAATTTGGACTATGACTCAAGGTCTGGGCTTCTGGGGATTGTATCTTACACCAGAGTACTGTACCTGAGTGGGACTTTGCAATAATCAGCATGGAGAAAGTTGAGAGCTACCTGTGGAAACTGTACTTGGGATGATGGGCAAAACCAAGAGGATCTTTCAAGAGAACAAACTATTATAAAAACTACCAATAAGTGCACTTGATAAAATATCATCTAGAAAGTATCTTGGGATTCAACTTCATGGATCATTTATTACTATTCTTAATTAAAATATAAAGTGTTTGATTTGATTAAAATATAAAATGTTTGATTCTTGATTAAAATAATCAGTGTTTTGTTGAGATAAAAATGGAGTGAAATGTTTGGGAAAGAAGCTGGCTGTTGTTGAAGTATTAATGGGAGACCCTGATTAGGATCAGATGTTATCCCAACAGAAGAAGAGATCAAGTCACCAGGGGAGTTATTATAAGGAAACACTGCTGATGGCAGTAGGGCTTTATTAAAACTTTTCACTTTGATAAGCCTCTTATGGACCTAATGCTATTTAATATTCATTGATTAAATGGAAAGAAATAAAAATAGCCACATGCAGGTTATAATTTCTCAACAGTGTAGAATTTTTTATTATCTCCTTAATCAAGAACTTATTTTAAGAATATCACAGAGAATGTCTGATATGCACTGGATTCCTTGAAATGTTACTTTTTATAAATACAGGATTTTACATATAATTATTATTGTGCAATTTGTACCCTAATCTTTAAAAGGGTGTGTGTCCCAACTGTAATTTGAAAAATCTAGGCAAACAATATACAAACTGAATTTTAACTTCTAGTGTGATTTTGAATGGATTGCTCAAAGTTTCTTGAATGTTTTTCAAAGATAATCACTACAACTATTTTTTAATCAGGTATTGTTCATTCAGAACATGAATTTTGGAGTCACATTACTTCAGTTCTAAACCTAACTCAACTGACAACTAGTTATGTGACCTTGTTTGGCTCTACCGTGCCTCAGTTTTCTTGCCTGTGAAATGGAAATAATACTAGCACATGTGCTGTGTTTAGTCGCTCAGTCCTGTCTGACTCTTTGGGACCCCATGGACTATAGCCCTCCAGGCTCTTCTGTCCATGGGGATTCTCCAGACAAGAATACCAGAGTGGGTAGCCTATCCCTTCTCCAGGAGATCTTCCCAACCCAGGAATCGAACCAGGGTCTCCTGCACTGAAGCTCTCCAGCTGACCTACCAGAGATGTTGGAAGACACAGCCATAATTCTCCCATTTTTCTGCATGTCTTTTGAGCAGTCACTGACTATATTTATTTATATCTTTAAGGATACAACATCTTCAGAAAAGAGAAATAATGTCTGCTTCCCAAGCAATAATGCTTACTGCCAATTATATAAATTCTGGGTTTCCCAAGTTCAGAGCTCCTGTTCTGTCATTCAGCCTATTGCATGGGCATTGCAATCTGACTCTTTTCAAGTTGCTCTGTAGGAATTCAGGCTGAGGAAATGGACACAAGAAAATGTGCATACTCCGGTGATTACTATTACTGTGAGTAATAAAACTATCTTTTGTCTTTGAACCAGAACTCTCATGCCTTCTGCTAACATCCATGAAGCTGTGGTAGACTGATTTGTTAGGTTGCAATTCAGGTAAAATGTCAAATCTTTCACAGATTTAGCAGCACCTACTTTCTAATATTATTTTGAGAAGTAAAGTAATATGTGTGAATTGCTTACAATATTATCAGGCATATAAAATCCCAGATTATATTAGCTAATATTGTTAGCTGCTAATCATTGGTCAACAACAATTTCAAGATGTAAAATCCTTAGGGTATTGGTGAATTCCAAATCTTTTGGTGCTGAATAATGACAAGTACAGACGAAATGATCACTGAAGTATCTTGGATGATATGCATTTTCCTTCTTCAAAAAAATGGTGATTTGTGGAACTGGGGATTTTATGACTATCTTGGACAGTTACTTTGAATATCCAAATTACTCAACCCATATCAAATTATATAGATGATTACCAGAGAAGATAATGCACCACAAATTAACTAGTCATTCATATCAACATTTTTTCCTGCTGAAACTGTTGCCTACTACTAATGGTCAACATCATGCTGATGTCACATTTAAACTGAAGACAAATTCTTTTCAATGTCCTATGAAAACGTGTGTTGGTTGGTTCTCCTATAAAAGTGCCATAAAGGAAGGAATGATAATTGGTGCTTATTCCTTTATCACTAAGGATGTTTTATAAACACATTCAAAGCCATCTTTGCTGAGAGATTATTTAACTAAGGTCACATGACTTCCATCTGACCTCAGCCTGATGGTTAAGGAGAAATAATGATATCTCTAGGTTTCTTCACAACTCTGCCAAGTGATTCTATCAAACTGAACTATCATACTGAGTTTCTATTATAGTCCAAGTCATTAATTGAGCCAGAAATACTGTATAAAGAATACAGTTGATCACATAACGCAATTTTTGAAAATTAAATGAATGAATGTGATGCTGGTTGACGGTGTTAAGGGCTAAGTTAATATTTACAGAATGTTTACCATAGCTCATTATCACCAAGAAAGTGTAAAAAGTGTGGGATTGTATCCTCCACATATACTTCCCTTGATCTTATTAAGTTCTAAGACTATTTTTTTTTTTTTT
>SJYQ01001103.1:890906-935509 GCA_006410935.1 Redunca redunca | reverse complement strand
TGTTTTTTTTGAGGAATTTGTGAGGGAGAAAGTAATCTCCTGGTCCTATTCCTCCGCCATCTTCTCCCCAGGCTCCTAAGACTATTTTAATACCTGTTTTTAATTTATTTGCTCTGTAGAAAAACAGGGAAATTTTGACATGTGGTGTACTTTCTCCTAGATTCCATGCTCCATTAGGATTGTTCACTAGCCTACACAGAGCTTAGAACTGAGTCAAGGGAATAAAAAAATCCACAAACATGTTAATCTACATGTAGTGCGAATCAATATAACATGATTGGTTCAGATAGGAAATGCACAGGAGAAATGATTTTCAAATTATTTTTCAAGTGTGGAAATATTTTTCAATATCAAGTTACAGGATATCCATATGGGTCTGCTTATCCTACAGAGCATCCCAGTGGGCACTGCAAACATCCCAATGGGCACTCTAGAGATCCCTGAGCATTTAAAATGCCAGAGTTTGTAAGAGGATACTCTGATTCTCCCCAAGGGTGAGTGGAGATGTTGTACTCTTTCTATATACCCAATCCACTTCAAGAGGCATTGATCTGTCACATACTTAGATGGTAAACAAATAATTTGAAGTCAGTTTGCCTGAATTTAAAAGTGATGTTATTTTTACTGTTTTGAATGTTTATTTGTTTCCATTTCACAATAACACTTCTACTTATGTTTGCCAGATAAAGTACAGGATGACCAGTTATAAATTTAGGATGAACAATAAATAGTTTTTTAGTATTAGTTTGTCCCAGATGTTATATAGGACATCCTTATATTAAAGAAGTATGTGTTGTTTATAGGAAATTAAAATTAAACTGACCCTCTTGTATTTTTATTTGCTAAATCGAGCAAACCTTCATGGGCAGATTTCAGAAAAAGTCACACTACATATGAATCAATAAACATAAAAATCATATTCAGAGAGGATATCTCAAGAGCAGAAAAATACAGGATTATCTACATTTCCAAAACATTATCGTAGATATGAATATGTATTTTCTAAGTGTAAAAAAAGTTGTTATTGAATCCTATCCCTCTCTCAGGAGTCCATGTGTACCCAATTGGGGAAAATTTTTATTGTCTACTGCTTAGTGGGATTGTCAAACTCAAAAATTTCTACAGAGGCAGATCTGAGCACCGAAGGGTGAGGAAGCATGTAAGAAGTAATGGTCTAGATTTTCACAAAAATAATAATCTAACATTATCCTTTATGAATGAGGAAACAATCTTCCTATTTTACTATCAGCTTTACTCCAGATGTCTTCCTGTATCATATTTTAGAAAAAGAATATCAATACTTCGTGGTAGTTAAGAAAATATTTTTAATCAAGCAGGGTAGAAATTCATACTCTATCATCCAACATGTATGAGCCATATGAATTTGAACAAATGACTTAATCTGAAACTCATATTTCTTGCTGAAAAACAGAGCAATGATACTAACATTATAGGGTTATTGTGAAAATTAATCGGAATGTGTTTCAAACACACGATATAGTTAATACCAAAATACAGTAGGTGGTCAAATAAATGATAACTCTCGGGACTTCCCCAGTGGTCCAATGGCTAACACTCTGTGCTCCCAGTGCGGGGGGCCCTGGTTCAATACCTACTCGGGAGACTAGGTCCTGAGTGTCGCAGGGAGTCTGCATGCCGCAACTACAGATCCCACGTGCCATGATGAAGGCTGGCGATCCTGAGTGTCACAGCCGAGATCTGGTGCAGTCAAATAAACAAATGAAACAAAGACACATTTTTGAAAGATAATGAACGATAACTATCCTTTCAGACCCTGCCTGATTCCAAATTTTCCAAGTTTCCAAATTAATGCAAATAAACTATGCATTTATTGTCTTCTCACAAGACATTTTTGTAAAATGTCATCAAAGTAGAATTTTATTTATATCTGTTATGAACCTTAATCAGGAATTCTGAAGTAATAATTCTGAATAAGAGTGAGACCAACCACTGTCTGGCAGGCATGAACCCATCAGAACAGCTACAAGGGTAATTAAAGCAGATGCCAGAGTTTACCACACACTACAGGCCTGCCCTTGGCTGAAGAACAGCCTCATTCCTAGAACAGGAAAGGCAAAGCATCAGGGACTCTATCATCCCATGAAGGATCACAAGATTCAAAGGAAACCCCTTACACAAAGTAACTGTGTTTCTTGGCAATAATTATTGTGGAGCTGACATTTTAATCTCTAATTTAAAAAGTCAATAGTGACAGTGGCATAATACTTAATGGCAGGCCAATTTAGAAAACCAGAAGTAATTGTAATAATAATAATAGCTTTATTTATTAAATTTCCACAATGTGACATGTACTCAGCTATACACTTCACATCCACTTACTCAGTCTAATTTGATCAGAAACTAGAGGTTGGATTTATCTCCATGACTCAAATTGGACTGACAAGAGATTATAGAGATTTCTCAGGTCACACACAGCTAGTAGTGGAATATTCAGATTTTTTAAATCCACTTACATCTATCTGCAAAACCCATGTTCTACATATTATGCAGTGATGCTTTCAACTATAATCTAATAAAGTAAAAATAAATAGTCATATTTTCATAAAATTATATAAACAGTGAAAAACATTATTAGCCTATTTGATAGCTACCACCAGAGTGATGCCTCGAAGGAATTTCATTTACTCAATATTATCAATCCAACAATCTAATTTCACAAAGTTTTGGTGGAAAACAGCAGAAGAAATATTACAATTGTTTTGATCCTTTTCCCAAACACAGTAAAAATAAATATGCTTCTGCTTAACCAGACAGAGAGAGAAAAGAAAAGAAAAAATTGTACAATAAACAAACCTTGCACCTGGATGTTGCCCCAGTGGGTAGTCGTCCTATGAATGGGAAATGCTCTCATTGACATCAGCCCTTTCCAAGCCCTGCATAATTTTTGGATACTATTTTTATCCCTGCTCAAAAGCAATACAGTAATGTAAAGTAAACCAAAGTTAAAATAAAAATTTCAAAAAAAAAAGTATGTATTATTTTGAATGCTAATTTTATCCATATTTAAAAGTGTATACATAGCCATGACTTCAACTAGCTTAATCAGCATATGGACTGTTTTTTTCTTTTCACTTTACAGACTCCACAGTGACTCAGGTTTGTGAGAAATCCTAAAAAAAGTTTTAAGGCTAAAAGTATTTGAGAATCTTAAAATATATAGAGAGAATATAAAAAAGAAAGCTATGGCAGAGACTTTGAGTTGCCTGCTCACAATCTATTTACCCCTTATTTTATATTTAATAAAATTTATTTCTTATTAAGGGGCTTCCCTGGTGGCTCAGTGGTTAAAAACAAATCTACCTGCCAATGCAGGAGACAGGGGTTCAATCCCTGGGTGAGGAAGATCCCCTCAAGAAGGAACTGGCAACCCAATCCAGCATTCTTGCCTGGGAAATCCCATGGATAGAGAAGCCTGGTGGGCTATAGTTCATGGGGTTGCAAAGAGTTGGAAAGATTTGTGGCTAAACAGAAACAAAACACAATTTCTTGTTAGAAGCCGCAGCAAAGCACTTAACTGTAAAATACCTACTTTCCTGCCTCTCTTCCTCCTCCTTTCTGCTGCCATTGCAGACTCCATTACTGGAGCAATTGTATCTATCCCATAACTCACAAGGCAACTTGAGAATGGAAACAAGTTTTAAAGATTGCAGAGCACGAAAATAGAGGGAATATGGGGGCCATAACAACAGCACACACCAAGTATATTTCCCAAAAGTAAGAAATATCTAATTCACTTAAGCCACTGTTTAGAGGTCCTACCTTTGGGAGCCAGACAAAATTCCTAAACTACATAAAAGATAATATTCTTTTACTTTGTTTATTCATTTATTTATTTAGGTGTGTGTATGTTTGTGTGTAAATGTGTGTATAAGAAAAGTCAACCACAATGGGAAATAATAAATGCCAATATTTTAAATGTGGGCTGGAAAACAAAGAAACTAAACTGCAGTTGGTAGAATTTAGTAACTGTTTGTAGAGTTAAACATAATCAAATTTGCAGGTTCTGTTTGGGGTCCCACGGATTTTAAAGAATGAGAAAAACAAGAAACATGACCTTTTGTAAGATAGCATGCTTTATAAAACTAAAGGGTGCAGTTGTGTTAACTCTTCACTCTTTGCCAGATCTGACAACCTGTGAGCTCCCTCTTATGCCCCTCAGGGCTCACAACACCCACTTCCTGCATTAAGAGCTATTATGTTTTCTTAAGTGGAGAAGGAGCTAGTTAGGGGAGAATTTGGGGATGAGGAACAAATGCAGAGGTAGATTCTCAAATTACTAAACACTTGTCATTTCAAACCTCAAAAATACTTTATAAAAGCCATTAAACAGAATTATCCATGAGATTCTTACAAAATAAGCAAATAATAGTAACTTCATAGATACAAGAGTAAAAGAATTAGGCAGATTAAAAACCAAAGTTATATTCACCTGGCTAACTCAATTGGTAGAATATGAGACTCTTAAAAACCAAAATTAATATAAGCAATAAATGGTAATAAAAGGTAAGAGATAATAAAATGTAGCAACAACAATTATCCTTTGAATATTGGCATTAAATGGTTTGCAATGCATCATTTAAAAATATTGATATATAGTCATTTGTAACCTAGGTCAAACTATACTTGAGTGTATATGCATATGCATATAATTAGATGGCTTTTGATGAACTGAAATCCATGCATCTATACTTTATGTACATGAATAACAATAATTAAAATCATTCATAAGTAAGCAAGAATAATTTTTTAAAATAGCTGAGATAAGTACATCTATTCAGAAGATGCCCTTCATAGATAATTTATCTTTAAATCATTACCTTTAAAAGAATTCCCTTACTTTGAGAAAGTGATCCTTTTTAATTAAACATGTAACTAGTCAAACCAACAGAATGGATAAGGGCATATAGATTGCACATAGATTAACCTCAAATCCAACATATGTTAGGGAGAATTTTTATATTTCACGGTGGAAGAAAGATCAGTGTCTACTCTGAAAACAGAACAGAGCTCACCCCATTTGAAGGCAAGGAACACATGACTAAACACTGATTCCTAACTATATCTGATGATGTATTGTTAACATTTTATATCGTATAATCCTTTAGGTGATGTTCTTAAAAATAGTGGGCCTCAGATTATAATCTGACAAAATCTGGAAGTCCTTGGGGATAGACTAAATGTATTGACTGCAAATTGCAAAATCACATATTTTTGCATGAAGACTTGAAAAAATAAGCAAATGGGTAGAATTTTGTTAGCTTGACTTTTTTTTTCTACAATTGCATCATAAATCAGTGTTATCACACTAAAACAAATGAATCAATACTTAGTGCCTAATAAGCTGGAAGTGTTATTAAAATATTTATACAGTATTATTTTCAAGATGTGAAACAGTGCTATAAAAATACAGCCAAATTTTCACTTGTTTGCATAATGGAGTTTAATAAAGTGATGTTTCATGATTCCTATGTATTCTTCTGCCAAGTGCTTTTCAGAAGTCTTGTCCTAGAACAATATTGGAAGGAATCTCTGGAGATGCTTACTTACAATTCAAGTTTGACTACTCTCTTTGACTCTCCTTTTAACTTTTTATCATTAATTGTTCAGAGTGATTGATCCCTTATTTATTTCTAAAGAACCATATGTAAACAGGTTCCGATAAGATTAGAACACTGGCCAGACCATGCTAATAGACACTTACTTAAATCCACCACCAGAGCTCCATCCATTAGCTGCCACCTGGACACATAAGAGCTTCCTAACTGGTTTCCCTAGTTCCATTATTCCTTTCCACCAATCTCTCTTTACGCACTCTAGCCAGATTATTTTCAAAGTACAAGACTTATCAAATCTTGCACGTGTCATACATGCACACACATTTTGTTTATAATATCTCAATGAATCCCCGAGGCTCTTCTGTAAAAATCTACATTCCTAGAACCTGCACGGTCCCATCTCTTTCACTATACATGAGCCACTCGCTGTCTGACTCCCTCCCTGGATGTCAGCAGCGCTGATGTCTTCCTGGTTCCTGCAAGATCTTGTCTCTTCTTGTCAGGGTATCTGTGAAGACGCTGATCATCCTTCCTGAGATATTCTTTACCTGCCAATTGACTGATTGACTTGATATCATTAACTCCAAAGTCTTTGCTACACTGTTGCTTAAGAAAAACCTCCGTGGTTTACTTGGTTATATCAAATACCCTTCTTAAATTATCTTATATCTTCAAATAGTACTTATTCAACTAATAC
The DNA here is from genome assembly GCA_006410935.1 of Redunca redunca. Taxonomy (NCBI): domain Eukaryota; kingdom Metazoa; phylum Chordata; class Mammalia; order Artiodactyla; family Bovidae; genus Redunca; species Redunca redunca. The sequence goes on along the minus strand of SJYQ01001103.1, from coordinate 929,215 downwards.
TATTATATTTATTATGTTTCCATTTTTATATGTATATTTTATGCAATATTTGATTAATATCTATTTTTTCCTCTAGGCTGTTAAGTTCCATGAGATCACAAACTGCATCAGCTTTTGTTCATCATTGCCACTCCAATAGTTTCTATATAGCAATTCTTCAAAAGTTATTACATGAATCATAATTATAAAAAAATTCATGGTCTTAACTGTTTACATTTTAGTTATATAAATAATTGAAATAAATGAAGTGATAATTCAACTCAAGAAGTCAGGAGGAAAAGCACAAAACAAATTTTACTGATTTTATATAGATATTAAAATCTATTCCATATTCATTTACCTCAAACACAAGTAAGAAATAAAAATACAATCACTAAATTATTTCCTGATGATCTTAATTTGACTTGAAATGAAATATTTCTTCTTATCCCCACCCTAAACCCAACAGGTACCCCAAACATATATGAAGCACTGAAGTATTATTAGTTTTTACTGGTCCTGCTGCAGCTCCCACTTAGTCACTAAATCATATCTGATTCTTTGTGATCCCATGGACTATAACCCCGTAGGCCCCCCTGTCCATGAGATTTTCCAGGCAAAAATACTGGAGTGGGCTGCCATTTCCTTCTCCAAGCAATCTTCCCAACCCAGGGATAAAACCTGTGTCTCCTGCTTTGCAGGTGGATTCCTCATCACTGAGACAACTGGCAAGACCTTCTTATTGGTCCATATAATTCGAATAATGTATTATAGGAATAAAATGCCCTTATGTTGATTTACATTTTGGAATACACACACATGCACATGCATATCACAAATACATATTCACACACTGACAGAACATCCATTAATCTTATTCAAGAAGAAATCTTACTAACAGAATAATCAGGAATGCTGGAAACAAGAATGTTCTTAACATTTTTAACCTTTATTTATATTTTTAGAAAATAATGATTAAAAAAGACTCCCATCCTTCCGCATGGTCCATTGCATTTACATTCCCAGGTTTTCAATTATATCTTACCTTCAGTTTCATAATAACCTTTTTCCTGTGGTCCCTACATTTGCTATATGGTTTCCCCTGATTTCTTGAGTTGAATTATCACTTCATTTATTTCACTTATTTCCTGAGCCCAAATATAAACATTTAAGACCAAGATTTGTTTTTTTTCTTTTTGCTTTGTCCCTCCAGGTTCTCCCTCTGCTATTCCTACTGTAGCTTCCTAACTAGGTTTCAACTTGCATCTTGCTTTGCTTTTTGACCCAAATGCCCTTTTGCAGAAAGCTTCTCTTCTTTTGTACAGTTTCCAAATTAATTGACATGTTATTATTACTGTTGTGAAACGTTCATGCTAATTATTTTACTGCATTAATTTATTAGGTAATATGGCCTATGCTATGGGGTAGCTCAGATGGTAAAGAAGCTGCCTGTGATGCAGGAAACTTGGGTTTGATCCCTGGGTTGAGAAGATCCCCTGGAGAAGGAAATGGCAACCCACTCCAGTATTCTTGCCTGGAGGATTCCATGGACAGAGGATCCTGGTGGGCTATAGTCCATGGGGTCACAAAGATTCAGATCCGACTGAGCAACTAACATACAATCATTACTAGTATGGAAATTTGTTGACTTTTATGATAAATAAGTGAAAATTTTTAAAAATTACAACTTCTGTGTGTAGCTGAAAAAAGGTGTATACTTTGTTGAGAATCCATTAAATCATCTTTTTATACCATTCAAAATCCTCATATTTATCTTGCATATTTAGTTAATGAATGATTGAGAAAGGCTGATATCTTATACTGTTATCATGCGCACAGTAATTGTCCTCATATTTCAATCTGTTTTTATTTTATACACTGTAATTTATGCAGTTTGGTTGGTAGCAGTTTAAGCTTTTATTTTGAACCAGAATATTTCAGCAGAATAAAATTTCTCTTTGTCTAAGGTAAACCTCTTTTCCTTTAGTTCTGCTTTATATAACATTAATAGTATCACCTTGATTTATTTTTTGTTTGTGCATCTTTGCTACATTAGTGTTGAACAGTTTATACTTGGTCTTTCTTCATCATTCTCTTTCAACCAAATCTACTGTCGAGAGTCTATTTGAGGCTGGGAGAGGTGAAGTCATTTCTAATGTTTCCTTTATTCACTGATTGTCATTAAAAGAGGAACATCTTATTGGAACAGTTAATGCATGGTGATGCGTGAGTCAGACACGTGCTCTTGCCTCTCTGCCTCTGCTAGCCGGCACACAGCAGCGCTCTGTTCTGTTCTGCTCTTAGCCCTGGTAGATTGTGCAGTAAAGGCACTGCCGCTGCAGCAGGCCTCTGATCATCCAGCGCGGCCTGCTGGTAGAATCTTTGTAATTCAAGACTCAGGGTTTGGAAGCCACTGTTGCTGCACACCTAGTCACAGTCTGCAACACTCAGTAAGCAGCAGAATTTCTGAACTCCGTTGGTCGAACTAGTCCATCCTGTTTGAGTCAGTTCACCAATACCTGGAACATTAGTCAAGGGACTGGCAAGGGGTGGGGCCAGCTGGCCATGTGACATTTGCAGATGAAAGCAGGCCATGTGGCTTTCTAATGTGGGCAGTCTGTGATGGCCTATTTGCCCACGTGAATGCTTTCTATTTTTGTGTAGTCAGATTTTAGCTGATGTGGTAGACAACTTTAGGAGTCAGCACACTGGTGTGTGTCATTCCAAGTATCACAGAAAACCATCCTGCCACGCTAAAGCCTAGTGCTCCAACTACCACGTGTATGTGTATGTGCTCAGTCATGTCTGATTCTTGGCAACCCCGCGGACTGGAGCCCAGCAAGCTCTTGTGTCCATGGAATTTTCCAGGCAAGAATACTGGAGCGGGCTGCCATTTCCCCCTTCAGGGGATCTTCCCGACCCAGGAATGGAACCCACACCTCCTGTGTCTGCTGCCATCAGCAGGCGGATTCTTTACCACTGAGTCACCTGGGAAGCCCCTAACTATCATTTCATACACATTAAATTACACAGGTACAGCTTGACCTGGTACTGTAGCTGGAGGTGGTGCAAGGAATAAATTACTATAAGAAATCCACTTATTTCTAGTCAAGATTCACCTTGAACCAGAGTTATATCAATAGTAAAAATTTTTTGATGTTTCTAATGCAAAGTTCCATGTGTATCACAAAGCACTAGCACATACTTAATTTTTTAGGGCAAGCCCTACTGAATAGAAGTGGTATCCAAAATACCAGTAATTTCCTTTTTCTATGGTAAAGACTTTATACTTTCCCATACTGCCTCCAAGCTACCTGTGTCCATATGATGATTCTGGCCAATAGGAAGTGAGCAAGAAATTATGGGATAAATTTACAGGTCAGGTGCTATGACTGAAAACATATAAAAATTTTAACATCAATCTACAAATCAATAGGGAGAAAAAGGAATTGCAAACCAATTAAAAATTGAATAAAAGACTTGTACAGTTACTTCACAAAAGACATTCAAGTGACTGTTAAGCATATGACCACATTGTCAATCTCTTTACTCCCTGGAAAACTAAAAAATAAAGACACAGTGAAATACCACTATAGAACAAATGGAATGGCTAAAATTAAAAAGATCTGCAGCACCAAGTACTGATGAGAATGGAGTATCTGGAACTTTCAGACACTGTGCTGCAAGTGTAAAACAGTGGAATTGCTTTGGAAAACTTTCTGACATTTTTCTAATAAAGGAAACTATTCTATGCAACCGGTGCCTTAGAAAGTCGCTCCTAGGTACACCATATATGGAATAGAAGCAAATTCACATGTTCACAAAATGCTTCTATAAGAATATGCAGAGAAACATCTTTTATTAATAGCTCAAAGCTAGAAACAATTCACTTGCTCAGAAACAAGATAGGTAAAGAAATGTATGTATATTAATGCAATGCACTATATTGCAATCTAAGTGAACAAGCAACAATAAGTCTTATAAACATGTTAATCTTAAGAAGCACTACACAAAATAATCCATAGACTCATTTATACAAAGTTAAAAACCAGCAAATTCATCCCATATTGTTTATAGAAGTATATATGATTATAAAAAAAAAAAAACACAGTGACTATCATTAAAATTAAGATAAAGACTGTCTATAGGAGATAAAGCTTCCCTGGTGGTGCAGAGGTTAAAGCGTCTGCCTGCAATATGGGAGACCTGGGTTTGATCCCAGGGTCGGGAAGATCCCCTGGAGAAGGAAATGGCAACCAACTCCAGTATTTTGCCTGGAGAATCCCATGGAAGGAGGAGCTTGGTGGGCTACAGTCCACGGGTCGCAAAGAGTCGGATATGACTGAGCGACTTCACTTTCACTTTCATAGGAGATAAAGGTGAGACATAAATTGGAAGAGACTCCTGTAGGGGCAAAGTTCCAGTTCTTAATCTAAGTGGTGGTTACAGGTGTTCGTTATGTAACTGTTCTCTAAATACTACGAACATCTTACACACATTTCTATGTTTATGCTACACCTCACAATTTAAAAATGTTTAAAAAAATGAGCTCTGGCCATGTGATTCAACAAAACTGGGCAAGTTTCCTTAGCGTCTAACAGTTCTGGCCTTTTAATCTGAAATGGTGATTTTAAAAAAATAGCCATTTAATCGAGTGTTCTGATGAGATAATCTTACGACATAGTGAGTGTTGATTCAGATGACATAGTGAGTGCTTAGATTTGATTTTGTCCTTTCTACAAGATACAAAGTTATTAGCCTTTTACAAGACAGTTTATTCTTTAGAAGATAGTAAGCTAATATTTCAAGGATGCAGGCAGGCAGACTTAAGATTCCTGGGCAAAAAGCAAAGAACTTCATTACTCATGACACAGCAAGCAGCAGGAACGCCACCATGTTCGCAAGACATCTCCTGGCCCGGGAATCCAATGGGAGTGATGTGACATGGCCCGGAAGGATGCATACGGTGGCTGTACACAGTGATTGGCCTCACAGCTGAGGAACACAGAACTGGGGGAATCCATCGATTTCATAAGATGCAAACAAGAAAGCCTGTTCTCTGTCCCAGAGGGAAACATTTCTTCACCTTTCAAGGTCACTAGCTGCTAATGCAACCCTGAGAAATTGCCTAGGTAAAGAATGGTCAGGGCCTTACATTCCTGTTACAGTCTGCAAGATGTGTAGGAATGCAAGCAGCATTGTGGTAGATTATCTCCAAACTTGCAAAGTTTCCTTGCAATAGAGTCACCACCCAAGGGTAATGACATTATAATGAGAAAAACACATACAATACCTAAATTAAAAATAAATGAGTACTTAATAAATGGTGTTAGAGGAACTGAATATCCACATAGGAAAATAATCAAATAAGGACCCCTGCCTTGAATCATATCCCCTCCCCCCTCAAATAAAAATAGAGACATAAACATGGAAATTGAAAGCTATAATGTTCATCAAAAAAAACCCAAAAATGTTCACGACCTTTGTTGGGTCATGACCCTGTAGACCTACAAGCCCTGTATTTGTCCAGCCTCAAGACCAAAGAAAGAGCCCTGAGACAAAAACAGAGCCATCAACGGCTTATTGGGTAGGAGATCTTACACAAAGGGTCATGAGTGACCCCACTGTGTGCAGCAGGCAGAAGGCAGGACAAGGCAGCAGTCACTGCTACTCAGGAGAGAAGGAGGCTACCACTGATAGAGAGCACTGACCTCGAGGGGGCTCACCAGTCATCAGGGACTAATCAAGTCCTACTATTAAGAGGACTGGATAGTCCTGTGAGTTAAGTAGGAACTTGTTGAGCATGGAATGTACAGAGAACAAGAGAATGGCCATCTTGAATGGCCTGACCATGTACCTTGGTGTAGTCAAATTTTTAACACTTTAACATAATACATAAAACTCTAATTATTTTTTTAATATGAAGATTTAATTTTATCAAAAATTTAAAAGTTCACTCATCAAATATTCCATTAAGTAATGAAGGGCAAGCCACAGACTGAGAGAATCAAATGAAACACACATCTCTGACAAAGGTGGCACTTGTGGTAAAGAACCTGCCTGCCAATGCAGAAGACATAGGAGGCCCAGGTTCAGTCCCTGGGTTGGGAAGATCCCCTGGGAACAGGGCGTGGCAACCCACTCCACTGTTCTTGTCTGGAGAATCCCATGGACAGAGCTTGGCAGGCTACAGTCCATGGGGTCCCAAGGAAAACATGACTGAAGTGACTTAGCACACACTCACACACATCTGGCAAAGGACTCACACACAGAATATATGAAGAACTCCTAAAACTCAAAAACACAGCCCAGAAGGGTGCTGCATGAAGATCTTTTCTCCAGATGTTGAAGACAGAGTTCTAAGACAATCCCAACAGTGCCATTCCCTAGTGTACACACTGTGTAATACTGGGGACTGGGGCTACAATGGACTTCAGGCTCTTATTGGTTATATTATATTACATAGTTGACTTTAAGAAAGGGAGGCCATTCTGGGTGAGACCTGACCTAATTAAGTGAGCTGATCAAAGGAGCAGAGATGTCCCTGGATAAAGAGTTTTGAAGCATGAGAGGGATTCAAAAGGAGAGAGATTCTCCATTGTTGGCTTTGAAGATGGAGTATGCAACATGGAAATTAATGTGGGTAGTTGCATCGAAAATGAGAGACAGTCAGCAAAGAAATAAGGATTATAACTCTGTAACCTCAAGGAACTCTTCCAATTGCTTAAATGAATTTTTAACAACAGCCTAAATTCAGATGAGAACACAGCCAGTGACATCTTTCCTGCCACCTTGTGAGAGCCTTAGCCCAAGACTCAGCCATTCAGTGCCTGGACCTCTGACTTGCAGAATCATGAGCTAAGAAATCTTTGTTATTTTATACAGTGAAGTTTGTATATCTCAATAAAATATTGTAAAATAAAAAGACATTCTATTTTATTGAAGTACAGTTAATTTTCAATGTTGTGTTAGTTTCAAGTGTATATATATTTTAAATTTTTTCATTATAGTTTATTACAAAATAAGTATAATACACTTACAGTTCCCTGTGCTATACAGTAGGTTCTTGTTGTTTATCTATTTTATATATAAATAGTACAGATATGTTAACTCCAAACTCCTAATTTATCTTTTCTTGCCATCTCCTTTGGTAACTAACTGTAATTTTTTTTTTGGTCTGTGAGTCTATTTCTGTTTTGTAAATATGTTCATCTGTATAATTTTTTTTTAATTCCACATACAAGTGGTATCATATCCTATTTTTCTTTCTCTGTCCAATGTTCTTCATTAATATGATAATCTCTAAATCCACCCATGCTGATTCAAATGACATTGTTTCATCCTGCATCATGGCTGAATAATATTCCTATACATACATATATATGTACACCACATGTTCTGTATCCATTTATATGTCAATGCTGCTATGAACACAAGGGTACATGTATCTTTTGAAATTAGAGTTTTCTCCAGATATATATGCCCAGGTGTGGGATTGCAGTATCATATTTTTTAGTTTTTTTAATGGAACTTTCATACTATTCTCCACAGTGGCTGCACCAATTTACACTCCCACCAACAATGTAAAAAGTTCAAAATTAAGAAAACAATCCCATTTACATTGCATCAAAAAGAACAAGGTATCTAGGAATAAATCTATCTAAGGAGGCAAAAGACCTGTATTCTGAAAACTATAAGATGCTGATAAAAGAAATTGAAGATGACACAGATGGAAAGATAGACCAACTTATTGGATTGGAAGGATCAATATTGTTAAAATGATCATACAACCCAAGGCAAACTACAGATTGAGTCCAGGTCCTATCAAATTACTAAAGGTATCTTCCACAGAACTAAAACAATATTTTTTTTAATTTGTATAGAAATGCAAAAGACTCTGAATAGTCAAAACAATCTTGAGAAAGATAAATGGAGCTGGAGGAATCAGGCTCCCTGACTTTAGACTATACTACAAAACTTCAGTAATCAAAACAATATGGTATTGGCATAAGAACAGAAATACAGATCAATGGAAGAGGACAGAAGCCCAGAAATAAAGCCATGCACTTACAGTCAATTAATCTACAACAGTGGAGGAAAAAATAGACAATGGAGAAGAGAGTTTATTCAATAAGTGGTACTGGGAAAACCAGATAGCTACATGTCAAAGATAAAGCATCTGCCTGCAATGCAGGAGACCCGGGTTTGATCCCTGGGTTGGGAAGACCCCCTGGAGAAGGAAAGGGCAACCCACTCCAGTATTCTTGCCTGGAGAATCCCATGGACAGAGGAGCCTGGCGGGCTACAGTCCATGGGGTTGCAAAGAGTTGGACACGACTGAATGACTTCACACACACTTCACACAACACCATATACAAAACTGAATTAAAATAGATTAAAGATCTAAATGTAAGACCAAACATGATAAAACTCTTAGAGGAAAACATAGGCAGAAACTCTTTGATATAAATCACAGTAATTTTTTTTTTTTTGGATCAGTCTCCTAGAGTAATGGAAATAAAAGCAAAAATAAACAAGTGGGATCTAATTAAACTCAAAAGGTTTTGCATAGCAAAGGAAACCATAAAGAAAATGAAAAGACAACCCACAGAATGGAAGAAAATATTTGCAAATGATGTTACTGACAAGAGATTAATTTCCAAAAAATATAAGCCATTCATAAACTAAATATCAAAGAAAAAAAAAACCCAACCAAAAAATGGGCAGAAGACCTAAACAGACATTTCACCATAGAAGACATACAGATGGCCAACAGGCATGTGAATAGATGTTCAATATTTTGTTAATTATTAGAGGAATGTAAATCAAAACAATGAGATAACACCTCACATCCATCAAAATGACCATCATTATAAAGTCTACAAATAATAAATGCTGGAGAAAACATTCTAATATGAGTTTGGGAAGTATCTGTGATGCAGATTAATAATGAAATCATGAGGCAAAAATATGACTTTGGTATAAACTGGTGAAACTGAGTCATCTACAGAAGATGCAAACCCTTCCAGTTATGTTTGTGGTTGTTTCACCAGTTGGTGTTAAACCACAAACCTTATAGTCATATATATTCAAGTTGCCTGATCCATACCTTTGCCTCTTTGATTGAAAGGAAATCCCAGAAATGGGGAATCAGGCTCAGGAATATGTGGCTGCTTATTCTTCTGATGACTATTCAGGGGTACAGTGCATCTAGGCATCCTATCCTGGTTGTCTCCTGCCCTTGCTGCTCACCAGAGGCTGCCCACCAGAGTAGAGTGTGGAGCAGGGAGTCTACATTGTTAGCACATAAAAGGCCCCACAAAGCTCCCCCCCTCTTCTTATTCCTTCCCAGCCTTCCCCTCCTGTGGCAGATGACATAGCCGCTTTCTCCCACATCACACCTTCCTCACGGACAGCTGCACTTTTCCACAAACATGCTTTTATTCACAGTGTTTTGTTTTGTTTTGCTCTTCTCTGGCCCCAGGAACAACATGTGGAAATGCATGGATTTGTTTGCAACACATGATGACATCTCAGATATTTTGTCATGTCAGCTAAGGTTTTAAGTGAGCTGGCTTTGACAGGTGAGCTTCCCCAGGTTAAGGGTGGGAATGTCATGAACACCCTCTGGCTTTGCTTACTTTCTTTTGAAACACCAGTTTGTTGTAGCTCGAGCAGTACTTTAAAGGGGTCTAAATCTCTTACAGCTGTGAAACATTCACATCATGCACTGGGTCTGCAAAGCTCCCTAGAGGATGGTGCAGCTATAGATGGCCAGCTGTAGGAGCAAACATAAATCTCTTTGGAGACTTATATGCTGTCGTATCTTGCTAGGGCTTAGAAAGACTGAGCGATTTTAATCATTTATCTCCATTTATCAAAATGCTCTAGCTCAGCAAACTCCAAACCATTTTCAGCTGTGAGCCTGCCTTGCCATAGCAGATACTTACCATAGAGTATGTTGATAACTTTGTGATAAACATATGCATGCATAAAAAATTATTTTGGCCACAGGAAAGATTTTATAAATTAATGCCCAATAAACAAATAATCAAAGTCTACTTTGTAGTTGACATTTTACAATATATATGCATGCTAAGTCGCTTCAGTCATGTCTGACTCTTTGTGACCCCATGGACTGTAGCCCACCAGGCTCTTCTGTTCATGGGATTCTCTAGGCAAGAGTACTGGAGTGGGTTGCCATTTCCTACTCCAGGGAAACTTCCTGACCCAGGGATGGAACCTGTGTCTCCTGAGTTGGTAGGCGGATTCTGAACCACTAACAGCACCTGGGAAACCCCTTCACAGTATATATGAATTCATTATATACAAATGCACATATATAATCCTATACATCATATGAATTACTTGGCCAAGATATCACCAGCATTTGCACTGTCAACTTTATTTTTTGCCATTCATAAGACTATGAAAATTTGTACCATGGAAGCATGTGTTTCATGACTTCTTCCTCCTTTTTTAAACTATAACTAAATATAGAAAGGAAAACATAGTCCCAATTTTTTAAATAAAATTTAAGATATAAGTAAATGATGTTTTATTATGTCTCAATAATTATGGGAACTAATGAAAATGGGTATTTAATTTAAAAACTGAAACATAAAGATAAATATGTCTTTCAGATGTGGTTGGGAGTTGTTTTGGGGGGCCTTGGACAGCAAGGAGATTAAACCAGTCAATCTTGAGGGAAATCAACCCTGAATACTCATTGTAAGGACTGATGCTGAAGCTGAAACTCCAGTATTTTGGTCATCTGATAGGAACACCAGCTCATTGGAAAAGTCCCTGATATTGTGAAAGATTGAGGGCAGAAGGAGAAGGTGTCAGAGGATGAAATGGCGGGATGACATCACTGATGCAATGGACATGAACTCGGGCAAACTTCAGGAGATGGTGAAGGACATGGAGGCCTGGTGTGCTGCAGTCCATGGGGTCACAAAGACTCAGACACGACTGGGTGGCTGAACAGCAACAACAATGTGTTTATTTAATGCTATAATTAAAGTAACAAAATTTCTACCCAATCAAAAGCACATTTTATTCAGGGACAGACTGGGAGGAGGAACAGGAAACGTCTTCCTCTGGTGTAATCCCACTTTGAACTTGGGAGGAAGGTGCCTGTTGAGGAGTCTGCCTGGCTTCCCAGGCTGGGGGACCTGCACAGACACCCTATCAACCAGACCCAAGGCATCTCCTCCTTTCCAGTGTAGCTGAGTCTGAGATTTAGAGAGACTGCCATTAGCATGACTCATTTTGTCCAATATCTTGATCTTACGGAAGAGCCACTCGTGCCTTTGTATAAGACAAGTATAAAAGTGGTGGTCTGGTGGGTATCATTCACAGCTTTAACCAAGGATCATTCTTGTTAAAAGTAAAACTTGATGGGAACAGTGAGTACGTTACATTGTGTTCAATGAGCAAGCTCAACATTTTATGTATTTGAAAGTGGATTAAAAACAGGAAAGGACAGAATACGAACATTTTCTTATTTTTAAATTTTGTAATGGAAGTTAAAAGGTAGAAAATGACTTTTCAAAAACAAAGACATTTATGACTCATGAGGAATAGGTCCACTGCATGAACTGGACATGGAGAGATAAGAAAAGTTAGGAACAGATGTGCCTGTGAAGGTACATGGCTCTCTCTTTACTAATCCCCATGATAAAGGAGATTAATAGGGTGCTTGTGGCTAGGTCACAGGAAGGCCATCACATGATCAGAAAGCTGTCTGTGAGTGCTTCCACTGCCAAGTCACCCAAATCTGGATGGTGTTCTACAGATTATCTTAGAAGAGTTTGATTCCATTAATAGCAGAACTCAGGGTGAGTTACTTCCACAGCACCTTGGAGTAAAACCAGAGTTAAGTAATTTTAGAGTTAAATATTTGAGACCACACAAGTATCTGGTTCTAACTAAATTTTCTAATATTATGTTTAAATAGGATACATTTCCCAATTCAATTATTAAAATTTTGGCAAAATTAATTAACATTGATATTTATATGCCTGAACAAATAGTTTCATTCAAGAAATATACCTACTTGAAGATCTGTTTTTTATACTTCTAATAGAATGCTTTATATAGAGAAAATTGAATGATTCTATGCAAAGGATAAATCAAAGTAGAATGCCTAAAATTATAGGTAATCTTCCCTGCAGATCTGTCTGGGTAGAAGTTTATGATAGGAAATAAATATACTCATTACTCTGAGTTTTTATAACCCAAACAAATCTATCACCATTTGTGACAGGGCAGACAGAACATGCATTCTGGAGTCAAAATGTGGAACTGATGCTCAGGTTTACCCATAACTATCTGTGTGAACTAGCATGATTTATGCAAAATCTCTGTGCCTCAATTTTCTTATTTGTAAAATGAAATTAATAATACTTATTATGATGTGATGTGAATATTGTGATGATTGATGGTATTGTATTTAAAATAATTATGATAGCTGTCAATAAAAATAATAGTCTAAAACAACACTAATATGTTCATTTTGGAAGAACATATGTCAATTTACATACAACAAACCAAAAATCATTCATTTATTAACTTGTGTATTTAACATACATTGTTGACTATCCCTAGGCTTGGGGATACTTAATAAATAAATAGAATAAAACATTGACCTTGACTTCAAAGTTCTTGGTAAAGCATGTAGAATTTTATAAACTTTCATAAAATTTGTGAAAGGGCTTTTTTCACATGAAAATGTTCTCTTCTTCTTTTCCTCTTTTTTTCAGTTTTTACATTTTGTTTCACCAGTGTAGGTGCAAACAAAGGGGATGAAACATAGGGTTACCTTGGCCAAGGATGGAACTTTAAGAAAGCTTTTGTTAATCAAACATAAGCAAAATCTGAACATATTATTTAGAAATAAAATGAGAAATATATAAAGCTTCCCTCACTCTAAATTCTCTGTATTGCAGTAGGGGGAGCATAGATTAACATAAAAGTGAGAAAGCATCTACTAAATTGACAAAGATTAAAAAAAAAAACAGGTATGATAAATATCCAGTTTTGTGGAGGGTGTGACAGCACATATACAATCCCATTTAATAACTCCTGTGAAATCTAAGTTTGAGATCCACTATGGTTTACCAAAAGAAAGAAAGAAATTAAATTACTCTGCCTTTTGACAGAGCACATCCCTGTATAAAAAGAAGGTAAATGAAAAACTTATACTTTTTTTTCTATAAGTTTTTCTGTTCATTTTATTATTGTGTCTAATCTTAGTACTATGAAAGACTAACAAGTAGTATGGTCACAATTTAAGGGGTTAAGAGCATAAAGTCAGCTGTAACAAATAAATATGTGAGAAAAAACTCTCCAAAGCAAAACATCTAATTGTTCCTCCTTCTTTCTATGACAAATCTCTATCCTGTAACTAGAGTCTCCCTAAACTCTATGTAATAATCATACATAGATAATCAAAAATTAAGTCTCCTTTTTAGCATGGGAAATCAACCTGGAATATTCACTGGAAGGACTGATGCTGCAGCTGAAGCTCCAACACTTTGGTCACCTGGTGTGAAGGGCCAACTCATTGGAAAAGACCCTGATGTTGGAAAGATTGGGGGCAAGAGGAGAAGAATGAGATGGTTGGAGGGCATCACTGATTCAATGAACATGAGTTTGAGCAAACTCTGGAAGATTGTGAACGACAGGGAAGCCTGGTGTCTGCAGTCTGTGGGGTTGCAAAGAGTCGGACTTGACTTCGTGACTGAACAATGTAACGTTCCAGATACTGTCTTGTCTCTCCTCTGTCTTCAAACAAAATTCATCTATTACGTCTCTCTACTCACTCTCTATTTTCTCAGTTCTCAATCACTTCTTGACAATACCGATCAGACTTTTACCCTTGCCACTCCTGAAGTGCTATTCAACAAAGTCATCGGTGGCAGTTGTGGCAATAAATTTAATATACATGTTCAGTTGCTGTTTTTTTCACTTCTCTAGCCTTTATTACTCCAACTTAGAACATATTTTTCATTGAACTTTTCCTCCTCTCCTCCATCTTCTTTGCTGATTTCCTACTCAAGCATTAAATGTTGGAAGTCCTCAAAACTCAGTGCAAGATTCTCGTTCAGTTCAGTTCAGTTGCTCAATCGTGTCCAACTCCTTGTAACCCCATGGACTGCAGTATGCAAGGCTTCACTGCCCATCAAGAACTCTGAGAGCTTACTCAAATTCAGGCCCATTGAGTCAGTGATGCCATCTAACCATCTCATCCTCTCTCATCCCCTTCTCCTCCCACGATCAACCTTTCTCAGCATCAGGGTCTTTTCAAATGAGTCAGTTCTTTGCATCAGGTGGCCAAAGTATTGGAGTTTCAGCTTTATCATCAGTCCTTCCAGTGAATATTCAGGACTGATTTCCTTTAGGATGGACTGGCTGGATCTCATTGCAGTCATGGACTCTCAAGAGTCTTCTCCAACACCACAGTTCAAAAGCATCAATTCTTCAGTACTCAGGTTTTTTTATAGTCCAGTTCTCACATCTCTACATGACTACTGGAAAAACCAAAGCTTTGACTAGTTGGACCTTTGTTGGCAAAGTAATGTCTCTGCTTTTTAATTTGCTGTCTAGGTTGGTCATAACTTTTCTTCCAAGGAGTAAGCATCTTTTAATTTCATGGCTCCATTTTGGAGCTCCCCAAGAACAAAGTCAGCCACTGTTTCCCCATCTATTTGCCATGAAGTGATGGGACCAGATGCTATGATCTTAGTTTTCTGAATGTTGAGATTCTCTTCAGTGACTCCTTTTATTTGGTCCTTGGGAAATTCTATCAACTCCCATAGTTCCAGTTACTTTCTACACATGGAACATCCCACACAAATATATTTCCAGTTCAATTCTTTCCCCTGGGCCCTAGACTCTTCCATAAGATTGCTTAAAGATAGATATTGTCCTGTATTCCATTTCTGAGTCATTGGTTTAGTAGACATTGTATTCCATAAACCAAAATCCTAGTCCTCATCCTTGATAACTTTCTCTTCCTAACCTCTGATATCCAAACATCTTTCTTTTTTACCTATTTGCTTTCTAAAGGTGTATCAGTTATATTCAATGTAAACTGGTGTCCACATATTCCATAATAATACTCACAACAATTTTCTGAGCATCTCCCATTCCAGCTCTCTTTCCGTTTCTCAAAAGGCTTTGTTTCTTTTCGGCTATAGGGCTTTGCACATGCTAGAATAATACTTGTCCCACTCCACCCCAAACATCAACCAATTTATCTATTTAACACCTGAATACCCTTTACTATTTGTTCTTGCAGAAATGTTACTTTCCTTTAGAGCACTTATTTTTTCATAATAACATATTCATTACTGGGAATATTTGATTAATACCTCTCTTTGTGAACAAGAAATTACAAAACTTCTTGAGATCAGGAGCAATATCTGTCTCTTCTCAATATTTTTTGCCCACAACCTAGGCAGTTAACTCACAAATACTAGTTTAATGTGGATTTCACTTGATATATTACATACTATATTTTTTTCCTGTGATGATCACTTTTGTAACTAAAAATGAATACAGAAGGAAAGCAGTATTAACCAGAAAAGATTTAAACAAAGAACATAAAGCTTTGGACTTAAGAAGAACCTTTCTTAAAATAGTTACAGCTTCAAATTTATCATCTACAAAACATAAGTAAACTCTACCTATATAACAAGAATATTGAAAATGCTAAATGAAATAATGTGTACAGTGTTGGGGGCTTTACATAAAAATGCTCATTAGATACCAGTTCCTTTTCAGCTTTGAGAAGTTGAAAGGCAACATTGTTTTTGCAGAAGGAAATAATGCTAGAAGGATGTATTAGTTACTTAAGGGTAGGGTAGAGAATAACTTTAGTGAGGTGATAAATGGAGTGAAGTATTAATTGTGAAGTCCTCTGAGATGAATGCTAAAACTGGTTTTGAATTTTCCAAAAAAATATGAAAATGATATTGTTGAGACTAAGAGAACACATGTTCCAAATTTTCAGCTACAAAATGCCAAACTGAAAGAAATATACATAAAGTGGTATAAATTAGTCAAGAGTAGTCTGGCGAATTTCAATTAGATTGTATATGTGGAAAAGTTTCACACCATGTGTAAAGGATGATGGGCTAGAACATTCAGCTAAGAGCAGACAAAGACTTCAAACTTTTAAGGTCTTCTTTAAGTATAGAACAGTCTTTTGGACTCTGTGGGAGAGGGTGAGGGTGGGATGATATGGGAGAATAGCATTGAAACATGTATAATATCATATGTGAAACGAATTACCAGTCCAGGTTCAATGCATGATACAGGATGCTTGGGGCTGGTGCACTGGGATGACCCAGAGGGATGGGATGGAGAGGGAGTTGGGAAGGGGGGTTCAGGATGGAGAACACGTGTACATCAGTGGCGGATTCATGTTGATGTATGGCAAAACCAATACAATATTGTAAAGTAAAAATAAATATGTAAATAAAACTTTTACTGAGAATATTGGTGCAACACATGGACTTAAAAAAAAAACAAATGACAGCAAGTTAATGATGTTCATAACAAAACAAAAAACATCCTGCTTTTACATGAAACAGTTTTTATCTGTACCTGAAAGACTTCATACAGTACTGTCTTGGCAAAACTGAGCTTCACTTAGGAAATTTACTTAGAATGTAAATCAGTTCAACCTTTCATGAAGCAAACTTAAATATATATGAAATGACTTTAAAAATACACTTTGATTTCTTAGTTTATCCTAGCACCTAACTAGGGATGTATGTCCTAGGATATCACTCTAAATTTTATCGAATTGTTTAAAATATTGAAAATTAGAGGAAATATAGTTTTCCATGTATTGCCTTTGTAAAATGTTATATATAAATTTAAGGTACATCATTACTAAAAAACGTGACTAACTTCTTTTAAAACCTGTTTTTAATATATGAACATGCTGTATTATTAAATATTGTTCATATTTTTTAAAGTAGCTACCATAATACCTAGCTGTGGGCATGTCTCAATTATTTACTGATTCATTTTCTTTTCCATTCAATCACCACTCATTCAAAGAGTACTTACTGTGTACCCACAAAAACTATTGCTTAATTGCACTGGGCGCTCCTCAGAAAGAGAAAGGCAGTGGAACTTCCCTCAGCAGAGCTGAAGGGTCCCGAGGAAAAGTGAGCCTGCTGTCCGCCAACCTGCTGTCCGCCAACCCAGCCCCTCAGCGAGGGAGAGACAACCAGACTCTACAGGGGTTCCGTCTGAGCAGTTCCGCTTTATTACTGCAAGCTCCCTGCAGTATAAAGGCAAGGGGGGGGGGCGGTTTACAAGGGACTTTCCATAGTTGCACCAATCACGTTAAAGGTCAAATCATCATGTGCCATCATTATAACAGGGGTCTATGGTGATCATGTGCTGTCCACGTGCACAGAAATCAAGAGAGCCAATCAGAAGTTTTGACAAACAACATAGACCACACCCCTATCTCTTCCGCCAGGCGCCATCTTAGTTTCCCACCACAAAGCTAGCCCTTTTCTTTTTTAAGGTTTCCATTTAGGGCCCCACACTTAATTACTATTACATTTAAGCAAAGTATATAACAGAATATACTCTGGAAACCACAGTTCTGTTCACCATATACAGTGTTCCAACAGCATTATTTAAACTGTAACATTCTCTTTCTCTGATACCTTTTTTCCTGTGCTTCATGCTGACCTACTGATCAGTGTCTCCTTCAGGTAAAGGTCCAGTCTATGTCAATGGTTATCAGTTTTCCTAAAAATACTCTTAAGACACTCAGTCTTCTTGATTTAATTTTTTCAGTAATAACAGTATAATCATTTATTAACTGTCTTCTTTATTAACAAATGAGAGTGCTAGCTATTATGTATCAATTTAAATCGTTTGGTCTTCAAAAGCAATGTTATTCCTTAGGATGTGGCATTAGGGAGAACTTTTTTCCTTAGATATCTAAAGTTCTACTAACAGGAGAATATTTTCAGACTAAAGAGAAATTGTTTTATGTGGTAGAGAAATTCTTACGGTTTCCACAGGCCTGTAACTGTGGCAGGGAATTGGGGAACTCCAGTGTTCTTGCCTGGAGAATCCCAGGGACGGGGGAGTCTGGTGGGCTGCCGTCTATGGGGTCACGCAGAGTCAGACACGACTGAAGCGACTTAGCAGCAGCAGCAGGTATTTCTTTCCCCTTCTCTAAGCATGCCCAGGTTGATCAGTGTCTGTGCTGGTGGGGAACTGTAGAGAGCATACCTTCTTCCTCACTTCTGTGTCCTCTTCATCCTTCTCTTTTCCCCAACAATATTTTTAAAGGCTCCTAGTTGCCTCTTCTGAGATTTTTGCCTATGTTTGTTGAAAAAATTCCCTCTTAATCTGTAATGGAATAAAATGAAGAGTTTAGCATCAGCTGGATATAAAAGGCAAAAGAAGACAAAAAATTCAAAATGTGGTAGGACAAATAACAAATATCTCTCTATACACACATATACACATCTCTTTTCTGCAAAACGTGTTAGTATATGTGAATGAATGATTCCTTTTAAGTATCTTACACTGAAGAGAGTAAAAGTGACATTATTATTATTGCAATTACTATTTTAAATTATAAAGAACCATTTTAATAAAAGTGATAGTAACTGAGGCAGAATTTTATTATTTAAAAAGTACACAGACAATAGGTGATAATTGAATACTGAGGTGTCCACCTTACCTAGTGCTTGATATTTCTCAGTATTTACCTGGCTAGCTACCATTGCGTAAAAGACATGGAAATAGAACAGCAACAGGAAGAGCTGAGGAAAACATGATCCAAATGAGAGAAGCACCACAGGAACCATTAGGAATAGTAGGAAGAAAAGAAAGGAACTGAATCTAGTTGGATTTTTTAAAGACATGGATATGTAAGGCATGAAACATAATACGTTCTACTAAATTAGAAGTGGGTTAAAAAAGAACTGAGACAGAGTTAAGGAACAGGGGATATAAAGAAGTAATAAAGGGGTAAAGAAATTCAAATTCAACATCCCCAGTCTCTAATGCATTATGATACTCTTAATATACAGAGAAAAATATAGCAGTATCCTGGCCCTCAAAAGGAGCTTACAATTTTATTGGGAGATAATTCCCTTTGATGAATGGTCTATATAGTAGACATATTAATATAATCAAGTAACTGAAGAATAATGCAAATTGGAACATAATGAGGAACCAGACATCTTAACAAGAAATGCTGAAAGGCACTAACATTTCTCAGTCAATAGTTTTGAAATAGAGCCCAGAAACAGTTTCAACAGACACCCAAGTTAATGTTGATGTAGCCTGTCCATACACCAGAATTTGAGAAACAAAAAATGTCAAAGCTGCTACAAATGATCAAAAGACAAGAGAACTAGGTTATTTACATTGACAACTTTGGAGAAGACTCTATAGCAAAAGTAAAGCTGTATGTTTGAAGAATGTATTTTTCAAGGTCAGCAAATTTAATCTTCATGTGTTTTTAAGATTCTTTAATTATATCTGTGATCATCTTTGAAAAATTCCTAATCTTTAAAATGTTGAATTTCAGGAATATCTGCAGTATTAAATGTAAATGGTGTTTATAAACATACTATGGAAATTCCTTATTTTATCTTTTATTTTTATTTTTCTAAGTAAAACATCATAGTAAGTTAATGACAGAAGCTAAGGAAGCACTTTTGCTGAAAAGTTCTGAAACAGAGCCTCATTCCTTTGGCATTAGCTGTGGTCTTGCCTGGAAGTAAATCTCCACTGTTAAGATCTTATTATATTTCTGCATTTCTATGATCTTTCTTTATGTTTTCATATATGATTTGACTGTACAAATAAACCTTGAGTAATAATTGAAAATATCTGAATACTATGGGGATAACAGTACAGCATCTGGTGTTGGACAACTAGACTGTGTTCCCTAAAAGCTGTTGAATGGTAAGTGGCATCTAACACCATGAATCTGTTTGAGCTTTTTGGGAAGATAAAGCTGAAAACAATAATGTGATAGCAATGGGTTAAAGAATGTAGCCAAAACACCTGAGGGACAAAGCAGCCAAGGAAACCAACCTCTACCTCAGCAGAATTAATAATTATAACCTCAATGAGAAAACAGTTTAAAACATTTTTTGAGTCTGAGAATTTGGTAAAAGAGTATTTTGATGAAAAGTTACATCCATACTGCATGACCCAGACTCCTGCTGCAATTATGAGGGGGAGAGAGAGAACTGGTCACACAGGGTCTACAGCCTTTGTATTTCCAATGCCAAGGGGTGTTTATTCGCTGTTGTGAGTAAACATTGACTTTTGATTAACGAAAATAATAATAAAGTAGATTGAAGCCCACAAGATTTCATATATTTTGGGAGTGGGGTATATACGGGAAATCCCCATTCCTCCTGCTCAATTTTGTTATGAACCCCAAACTGCTGTTAAAAAAAGAAAGTTTTTAAAAATGAGAAATCTTTTCTAAGCTTCTAATTAGAAAATTCAATAAACTGTAGACATGCTGTCCAAGATGAGTGAATATGAATGTAGCATGGATTTCAAGAGATGAACAATACTTAACAAATGCACACTGAAAGCCTAACGTGAAAGAGATCATATTTAATTATGTGCCCTGAGGACTAAGGCTAGATGTTGATCAATACCCTCACCACTACTCTACTTCTCAACCTTTTCCACCTTAAAGTGCTAAAATGTGTGTGAGTGAACTCTACACTGATACAATGTGTGTACTGCACATATTTTACATGGTATTCCAACAGACTGAATTGGTACTGTACTCAGACAAATGCTATCATAAGAAATGATGGCAAATAAATCCATGAATCATTGATAGATTATTAATTATACTTAAATACCTAGAGACTTTAATGAAGATTTGAATGTTCTTTTATTATAACACAAAGATTTTATAGCTATTTTAATCTTTTAGTTAGAGGAAGTTTATTAAAAATGCTTAAAAATTCCGCTAGTGGTTATTGACCCTATTTATCTATGAGGAATTTTGTGCAGCAGAGATTCTGTATACCTCTTATATCTGAACTACTTCAGATATGCAAGGGGTAATTATGAAAAACTTCATATTTGGAAGATTGACACCAGATCTACTAACTCAGCACCTCGTGTCTGAAACCAGTATCTACTTTATAAGAAACTGATTAGTTTGATCTTTGGGTCCAAGAGCATGAGAATCGATAATGTAATATATGAGTGAGCATATGTAGAGGATGCAAGACTGATGGTGTGATCTTGCCCATCAGAAATTTTTGAATATTTTTGTGTCTTGACAAAATTAGATATAATAATTACTCTTAATAAAAAGAGTTGGCATTTCTTTGGTATCAATGTAATCATGATATAATCATTTTTAAATGGTTCTAGATTTCCCCTGGGGCTTCCTAGGTGGCTCAGTGGTAAAGAATCTACCTGCCAATGCAGAAGACACAAGAGACAGGGATTTGATCCCTGGGTTGGGAAGATCCCCTGGAGGAGGAAATGGCTACCCACTCCAGTATTCTTGCCTGGAGAATCCCAACGACAGACGAGTCTGGTGGGCTACAGTTCATGCGTTGCAAACAGTTGGACATGACCAAGTGCCTAACAACAACAGCAAGATTTCTTCTATGAATTACTGGCCTAAAGGAATTTCAAAACCTAATCTCAGAAGGCACCACCGTGTACCAATGTCTGTGAGGTCTGAGACTCTCTTAATTAGTCTTATACATGTTAATGTCTTTTGTCTTCACAAATTTTCAATATCTTTAAATGCCAGTTTTCTAAACACCATGTCATCCAGTCCATTACGTTTAGGTTAATATCAAATGCTTTAAAATCTTCTAAATATTTCAACCTTATTTTCCTTTTCTAAAATAAAATAATATTCTTTTCCAAGTCTGTAACTATAAAGAGATAAGGCTATAACATTTCAGTCAGAGACAAAAACAAGAATGTTAAGTAAGAATTTAAGGAAAAGAAGATTTTTGCTGGGTGTGTAACACATCCTTAAGACTTTGGATAGAAGTCCATCTTCTACGAAGAGCAGCTCCTTGTACAAAACTACTGAGTAATGAGAAAAGACTGCTGCTGCTGCTGCTGCTAAGTCACTTCAGTCGTGTCTGACTCTGTGCGACCCCAGAGACGGCAGCCCACCAGGCTCCACCGTTCCTGGGATTCTCCAGGCAAGAACACTGGAGTGGGTTCCATTTCCTTCTACAATGCATGAAAGTGAAAAGTGAAAGTGAAGTCACTCAGTTGTGTCCGACTCTTAGCGACCCCATGGACTGCAGCTTACCAGGCTCCTCGGTCCGTGGGATTTTCCAGGCAAGAGTACTGGAGTGGGGTGCCATTGCCTTCTCCTGAGAAAAGACTAATTGAGTTAAACAGGGCAGAAAAAGAAGCATATGCAACATGGACCATCAGGTTTGTTCAGGAAGACAACTGGAAGTCCAAGCTATGTTGTGAGAGCCAATTCTCAGAGGGGTGATCAGTTAATGCTAAAGACATCTTCACAGGTGACAAAACTAGTCAGAGGTGGGGTGAGGTTATTTTGGAGAAGAACACTTCTTGGCATAAAGTAATCATGAAAGCAATATCTGCTGAGTGAACAGGCAAATGAAAGCTGAAGCCTTACTTAATTTCTGGGTACAGGGCAGCTGGCTTCCCCTGACACACTGATAAGGGCAATGTAGATTGCAAACTCTCTTCATTATTCTCAGGGTAGTTTTAGGCATGAGTAAAGGAAGCTATAAATCTATGCAAAGGAGAATGCCAAGATTTGGCAGAAAAGTGCCCAAAATGGTCTTTGGACATCAAATAAATGAAGCTAATAGATGCAGATGCAAAGAGGTGGAGAGACCAGATGAACAGGCCCAGAGTTGAAACAATAGGTACTAGTACTGTCATAAATGAGTCAACCAATCTGTGTTGATGATTCTCAAGGATGGGGACATCTGTGGATGTGTGATAAGATTTGGTTCAGTTCAGTTCCATTCACTCCCTCAGTCATGTCCAACTCTTTGCATCCCCATGGACCACAGCACACCAGGCCTCCCTGTCCATGAGCAACTTCTGGAGTTTACTCAAACTCATGTCCGTTGAGTTGGTGATGCCATCCAACCATCCCATCCTTTGTAGTCCACTTCTCCTCCCACCTTCAATCTTTCTCAGCATCAGGATCTTTTCAAATGAGTCAGTTCCTTGCATCAGGCGGCCAAATATTGGTGTTTCAGCTTCAACATCAGTCCTTCCAATGAATATTCAGGACTGATTTGCTTTAGCATGGACTGGTAGTATCTCCTTGAAGTCCAAGGGACTCTCAAGAGTCTTTTCCAACACCACAGTTCAAAAGCATAGATTCTTTGGTGCTCAACTTTCTTTATAGTCCAACTCTCAGATCCATACATGACTACTGGAAAAACCATAGCTTTGACTACCATAGCTTTCACTAGATGGACCATTGTTGGCAAGGTAATGTCTCTGCTTTTTAATATGCTGTCTAGGTTGGTCATAACTTTCTTTCCAAGGAGCAAGTGTCTTTTAATTTCATGGCTGCAATCACAATCTGCAGTGACTTTAGAGTCCCCCAAAATAAATTCTGCCACTGTTTTCACTGTTTCCCCATCGATTTGCCATGAAGTGATGGGCCCAGAGTACGAAGATCTTAGTTTTCTGAATGTTGAGCTTTAAGCCAACTTTTTCACTCTCCACTTTCACTTTCATCAAGAGGCTCTTTAGTTCTTCACTTTCTGCCATAGGGTGGTGTCATCTGCATATCTGAGGTTATTGGTATTTCTCCTGGCAATCTTGATTCCAGCTTGTGCTTCTTCCAGCCCAGAGATTCTCATGATGTACTCTGCATATAGTTAAATAAGCAGGGTGACAATATACAGTCTTGAAGTACTCCTTTTTTTATTTGGAACCAGTCTGTTGTTCCATGTCCAGTTCTAACTGTTACTTCCTGACTTGCATACAGATTTCTCAAGAGGCAGGTCAGGTGGTCAGGAATTTCCATCTTTTTCAGAATTTTCCACAGTTTATTGTGATCCACACAGTCAAAGGCATTGGCATAGTCAATAAAGCAGAAATAAATGTTTCTCTGGAACTCTCTTGCTTTTTCGATGATCCAGCAGATGTTGACAATTTGATCTCTGGTTCCTCTGCCTTTTCTAAAACCAGATTGAACACCTGGAAGTTCACGGTTCACATATTGTTGAAGCCTGTCTTGGAGAATTTTGAGCATTACTTTACTAGCGTGTGAGATGAGTGCAATTGGGCAGTAGTTTGAGCATTCTTTGGCATTGTCTTTCTTTGGGATTGGAATGAAAGCTGACCTTTTCCAGTCCTGTGGCCACTGCTGAGTTTTCCAGATTTGCTGGCCTATTGAGTGCAGCACTTTCACAGCATCATCTTTCAGGATTTGAAATAGCTCAACTGGAATTCCAGCACCTCCACTAGCTTTCTTCATTGTGATTCTTCCTAAGGCCTATTTGACTTCACATTCCAGGATGTCTGGCTTAGGTGAGTGTTCACACCATCATGATTTTCTGGATCATGAAAATCCTTTTTGTATAGTTCTTCTGTGTATTCTTGCTACCTCTTCTTAATATCTTCTGCTTCTGTTGAGTGAGTGAAGTGAATGAAGTCTCTCAGTTGTGTCCAACTCTTTACAACCCCATGGACTGTAGCCTAACCAGGTTCCTCCATCCATGGGATTTTCCAGGCAAGAATACTGGAGTGGGGTGCCATTTCCTTCTGCTTCTGTTAGGTCCATATAATTTCTAATATATATACCTGAGAGTGAATCAAGTCCAGGTCAAGTCTATATGACTTGATCTTATTCTTCGCCCCTCACTCCTCCCCTTCCTTCCTTCCCCCTTTCCTTCCCTTCTTTCCTCATGGCATTTACCCTTTTTTTCTAGTCCTCCCCCTTTCTTTAACATGAGTTTAAACTTCTTGAACAACTTTGAATGCTAGGTGATGGAGAATCAGAAATGAATAAGACACAGACTTTTGCTATACAGTAAGGCATAGACCTTGTCCTTATCAGAGCATAAGTTGGGGGCAAGGGAGAGCTTAGAGAGACCTACATCCTGCAACCAGAGATGACTCACTTCTCTGAGTTTAGATGCGATTTCTCCCTATTATTTCCAAAACCCCAAGGTCTTAGTGATGGTGGGAACTATAGCAGAAACAAGACCAGTACCACTACTTATCAGATTGTGCAGATTATCCAATCAGTGGAGTATCCCAGCATGGGGTACCCACATTCTACCTGCCAAGCTTTGCACCTATGAGGTCATCTCACCAAGACAAGATGCCTGTCTAAAAAAGCTCTGCAAATAAGATGGCTTTCTCTAGTCATGTGACGGTGTTACTGTGCTACAGGCAACCCTGGGTGATCTAAACTGCCAGAATCTTGAAGAAACATGTGTTCCCCTGAAATCAAAGATGTAAGAGGCTCATTTGTATAACAGATGGACAATTTACTTGGTTTCATGGAGTTCACATTCCAATCATGGCAAACAAGTACTTCACTTCAGTTCAGTTTAGTCGCTCAGTCATGTCGGACTCTTTCCAGCCCCATGAACTGCAATATGCCAGGCCTCCCTGTCCATCATCAACTCTCGCAGTTTCCCATTGAGTCAGTGATGCCATCCAACCATCTCATCCTCTGTCGTCCCCTTCTCCTCCTGCCTTCAATCTTTCCCAGCATCAGGGTCTTTTCAAATGAGTCAGCTCTTTGCATCCGGTGGCCAAAGTATTGGAGTATAAGCTTCAACATCAGTCCTTCCAATGAATATTCAGGACTGATTTCCTTTAGGATGTACTGGTTGGATCTCCTTGCAGTCCAATGGACTCTCAAGAGCCTTCTCCAATACCACAGTTCAAAAACATCAATTACTGACTACAGTGCAAAAAAGTAGAGTAATGGAATAAAACTGACTGGTACAGGGGTGCTATGAGATGTTCCTGTATATTGTCTAAGCCATAAGTTATGAAAAGCAGTGAACAAAGCAAAAATGTAAGGAAGGAGAGCATTCCATGCAAAGGAGAATCCTAAAAGATGAACTATGAAAGATACAGGATAGAAGTTTGTTATTCTATTTATTGTGGTACAGTGATGTCTGACAAATTCATTAAGATAAATAGAAGAACAAGGGTAACCTCAGATGTCTGTGCTTTGAAGGGACCAGCACCTCACACTGTCGTTTCATTCCCCGACTTTTCCCTAAAATCAGATTTCTTAAAGCTATTCTCATACAGGGAAGCCTGGCATGCTGCAAGGGTCTCAAAGAGTCAGACACAACTTAGCAACTAAACAACAACTAAACATAAATACTTAGGTAAAGTTTTAAGCCTAAAAAATATTCTGGATTATTCTGGGTTAAGTCTCATATGTTGTGATACAATTACATTGCATTACATGACAAAAAGACAAGATAAGTTAAGGAGTTTGGGCCTGTAGACAATCAGGCAAGCACAGTAGTAGACTGTTGATAAAGTAGATAAATGATGGAGAGCAGAAGTAGTCAAATCGCTTTGACTCTTCTTTATGTTTTTGTTTTAAACATAATTGACCATTCTATATCACATGAAAACTATCTTTGGCAACAACAAAAAATACTAACATCATATTCTTCTATTTTGGAGGCCATCTATTAATGTAGCTAAAAATATCTATAAAACTGTAATTTTATATTTATTTATGCCTATTTTTTGCTGAGGCTTACTGTTGATGACAGATAATAGATACATTTCCCCTGAATGTCATATCATTTCAGAAAAAACGGAAGTAAGTTCAAAGACATTCCTACATGTAGGTATGTTCTGTACATATGTTGTATATATATATCTACATATATGAGTGAATCATATAATGTGTGACTTCAGGAAATTGTAGCAAATGAGAAATATGACTCAGGTGCACAATCACTGAAAATAATATTAGAAACAAATTTGCATAGCCAGTAGTCAACAGAAACAATGATTTTCTAAAGTCCATCCAACATACAAATGTGTTTATTGTCTAACTTGTATAGTATTTTGGGGGTATTGTTTCAAGAACCGGTGATCATATACTGAGGCAATGATATGGCTGTGAGTTGAGAAATGTAATACACATGCAAATATATATTCCTCTTTTCTTCAGAAACAAATAGGTTAAATGTTAAATACATCATATTTTTATTTAGCATAATTCTATACTTCCAGCACAACCTGACACTGCATCTCTCTTTTGTCTGAGATTTAATAATTTCAGTTATTGAATCAACTACAGAAAAGGCAAATATGTCTCTGTCTTCACTATGAAAACTGGCACAAGAAAATCCATAATACAAGTCAGCTTCTATAGATGTTCACATATTGAAACTGAGCAGGGCCCTGTGGGCACCAGGGCACAGAAGTCCTGCGTCCCCCATTTCTTGTTTGTAGGTAATAAATTCCAGCCTCCCTGAGCTCCCTTGAGTCCCCAAGGGCAAGTTCAAACAGTTGCTAATCAGGGAAGGGAGCGGATGCAGGGAGAAGGGAGGGGCAGTGAAGAAACAATAGTACGGTCTTGGGTTAGGTACTGGTCCCACCTCAAGGGATACATAAAGCAATTGCTTTGAACTCTTTACAGAACTAAAATCCCCAACAAACGGAGTTAGCATTCTTCATTCCAGGGAAGACCACCTACCGCCAGGTTAAAGGAACCAAGAAACTCATCAAGAGCTAACCTGAGACCAGATTACAGGAGTGCTAGCCCCACATATGGGCTTCTCGTATGGTGGCTTAGCGGTAAAGAAGGTGCTTGCTGACACAGGAGACGCACATTTGACCCATGAGTTGGGAAGATTCCCTGAAGGAGGAAATGGCAACCTACTCCAGGATTCTTGCCTAGAAAGTTCTATGGCGCGAGGAGCCTGGTTGGCATGCCTGGCCCTGCACATACCTTAATCGTATCAACAACCACTTCCCTTGAAACACTGCTGTAAAACTTACCAAATCCTCTCAGGTGGGGAGACACAGTTTTTCAGGGTCATGAGCCTACAGTGTTCTGCTCTGCCTGGCAAAGCAATGTATGTGTGTGTGTCTGTCTGTGTGTGTGTGTGCCCTCAGACATGTCTGACTCTTTGCAACCCTGTGGACTGTAGCCCACCAGGCTCCTCTGTCCTTGGAATTTTCCAGGCAAGAATACAGGACTAGGTTGCCATTTCCTCCTCCAGGGGATCTTCCTCACTCAGGGACCAAAGCTGTGTCTCTTGCATTTCTGACACTGGCAGGTGAATTCTTCTACTTTATCCACAATGGCCTCTGAGGTTCAGCTCTCTCCTGGTGTACAGGGGATGAATTTGTGGCATAAACATCTGGAAAGTCCTGGGATAAGGTGGCTTTCAACTTTGGTTAATCTAGTGACTCAACAGTAAAATATGGTGCTTTTCATTGACATCAATTAGAGAATTTGAAATGAACACTAAGCCATAGTTCAGGTTCAATAGCCATTTCCTCATAATAATTTTTTAACCTACTTAGGCTCCTGACTTCATAGTTGAATGTAGCAATATTGTTTTTTTTGTTTTGTTTTTTTTTCTTGACCTCTGACTTATTCAACCTAACGCAGTAGAAAAGACTTGAAGTAGTAACTCAACAAATATTAAGTACCAATCATCTTTCTGGAACTTTAAAACATTTAAATATCAGAATTTAAATCAGAAGCACTTGTAACATTTTTCTTCTTTTAGTTTTACTCTATCTTTCCCTTTCAACTATTTTCCTTCTCAATGTATACCACTCCAAACTATTTCACATGTAGGATTCATGTGCTTGCATAGGGCAAGGTTGATTTTCACCCCATCTGCTTAATCAGCAATACAGCTGACAAACGTGGAGAAAAACATAAATGAGTTCACCAGCATGCATACTCTGAAACGATGGAAAGTCATATTCAGAAGTTAGTGTTAAAAAAGACTTTAGTGAAATATACACTGAGGAAGAATGAACTCATTTACTAAAAAAGTTAAATAAGAAACTATGATGTAATTTTGATTCAGTTAGTGCTAATGTTAAGCTATGAAATTTGCACTGATCTCACCGCATTCATACCTTGAGTTTACCTAGCACACCATCAAAAATTAGTGTCATTGTAACCACAACTATTATTTTCATGTAATACTTGGCTCCCAAGAAATATGTAAGGATCTTCCTGTTGCCTGAGATAAACTTCAAATTATTTAGCTCAATTAAAAATCTCGTATATTTAAACCATACAGTGTAACACCTGGCACTAAGTAGATGTGCTCAGTAGCTCAGTCGTGTCTCACTCCCTGTGACCCTACGGATTGTAACCAGCCAGGCTCCTCCCTCCATGGGAGTTTTCCAGGTAAGAATACTGGAGTGGGTTACCATTTCCTTCTCCAGGAGATCTTCTTGACCCAGGGATGGAACCCGCATCTGTGTCTCCTGCACTGGCAGGCGGATTCTTTACCACTAAGCCACCTGAAAAGCCCAGGTGGATATTTAGTAAATATTTATTCCTACTCCTCTTCTTTTTTCCCACATGTAGTTCCTCTCCCCCCCTTCATTCCTCTATTTTTTATAAAAAAATTCTTTCAATAGATATGACCTTGCAGCAATGCCCTACACTTAATTCCCTTCAGCAGCAATTTTCAACATGGGATTCACACAAGAATCACTAACAAAAGCCTTTAAAACATTTCAGCCCTGATTTTTCACTGCTATGGAATGAAGGTTGCTAACTAATGGTTCTTAAAAATTCCCAGGAGATCCTAATGGTTTCAGAACTAGAAGACAGAAGAAAATCTTTATGGCACAGTGACAGGAGACCTAGTAGAAAGACTGCACAGGTGCCGGGGGGAACACATCCACCCCAGTCTCAGGAAGGAAGTGAGGAGCAAGGATGTCTTTCCAGGAGAAATCATAACATTCTTGAGAGGGACAGGAGGAAAGAACACACTAACGGCTGAAGGAGGTAAGGAAAAGGAGGAAAAAGAAGAGTTTTTATATAAAGTGGCAAGGATGTATGGAAACATGCCAGGTTTGGAATTGCCTAGTTAGGTAAATATATCAGGAAATACTGGGGTAAGAGCTAAAAAAAAATAACCACAATCTGAACTCGGTGTACCAACCTTAGTGGCTGGATCTTATCCTAAGTGATTCAATAGGAGGTTAATAAGTTCAGACATTGTACAGAAGACAGGGATCAACAATCCCCATGGAAAAGAAAGGCAAGAAAGCAAAATGGCTGTCTGAGGAGGCCTTACAAATATCTGTGAAAAGAAGAGAAGCAAAAAGAAAAGGAGAAAAGGAAAGATATAAGCATCTGAATGCAGAGTTCCAAAGAATAGCAAGAAGAGATAAGAAAGTCTTCTTCAGCGATTAGTGTAAAGAAATAGAGGAAAACAACAGAATGGGAGAGACTAGAGATCTCTTCAAGAAAATTAGAGATACCAAGGGAATATTTCATGAAAAGATGGGCTTGATAAAGGAGGGAAATGGTATGGACCTAACAGAAGCAGAAGATATTAAGAAGAGGTGGCAAGAATACACAGAAGAACTGTACAAAAAAGACCTTCAAGACCCAGATAATCACGATGGTGTGATCACTCACCTAGAGCCAGACATCATGGAATATGAAGTCAAGTGGGCCTTAGCAAGCATCACTATGAACAAAGTTAGTGGAGGTGATGGAATTCCAGTTGAGCTATTTCAAATCCTGAAAGATGATGTTGTGAAAGTACTGCACTCAATATGCCAGCAAATCTGGAAAACTCAACAGTGGCCACAGGACTGGAAAAGGTCAGTTTTCATTCCAATTCCAAAGAAAGGCAATGCCAAGGAATGCTCAAACTACTGCACAATTGCACTCATCTCACATGCTAGTAAAGTAATGCTCAAAATTCTCCAAGCCAGGCTTCAGCAATATGTGAACCATGAACTTCCAGATGTTCAACCTGGTTTTAAAAATGGCAGAGGAACCAGAGATCAAATTGTCAACATCTGCTGGATCATCAAAAAAGCAAGAGAGTTCCAGAAAAACATCTATTTCTGCTTCATTGACTACGCCAAAGCCTTTGACTGTGTGGATCACAATAAACTGTGGAAAATTCTGAAAGAGATGGGCATACCAGACCACCTGACCTGCCTCTTGAGAAATCTGTATGCAGATCAGGAAGTAACAGTTATAACTGGACATGGAAGACCAGACTGGTTCCAAATAGGAAAAGGAGTACATCAAGGCTGTATATTGTCACCCTGCTTATTTAACTTGTATGCAGAGTACATCATGAGAAACACTGGGCTGGAAGAAGCACAAGCTAGAGTCAAGATTGCTGGGAGAAATATCAAGAACCTCAGATATGCAGATGACACCACCCTTATCACAGAAAGTGAAGAGGAACTAAAAAGCCTCTGGATGAAAGTGAAAGTGGAGAGTGAAAAAGTTGACTTAAAGCTCAACATTCAGAAAATGAAGATCATGGCATCTGGTCCCATCATTTCATGGGAAAAAGATGGGGGAAACAGTGGAAACAGTGTCAGACTTTATTTTCTGGGGCTCTAAAATCACTGCAGATGGTGATTGCAGCCATGAAATTAAAAGATGCTTACTCCTTGGAAGAAAAGTTATCACCAACCTAGATAACATATTCAAAAGCAGAGACATTACTTTGCCAACAAAGGTCTGTCTAGTCAAGGCTATGGTTTTTCTAGTGGTCATGTATGGATGTGAAAGTTGGACTGTGAAGAAAGCTGAGCACTGAAGAATTGATGCTTTTGAACTGTGATGTTGGAGAAGACTCTTGAGAGTCCCTTGGACTGCAAGGAGATCCAACCAGTCCATTCTAAAGGAGATCAGTCCTGGGTGTTCCTTGGAAGGACTGATGATAAAGCTGAAACTCCAACACTTTGGCCACCTCATGAGAAGAAGTGACTCATTGGAAAAGACTGATTCTGGGAGGGATTGGGGGCAGGAGGAAAAGGGGACAACAGAGGATGAGATGGCTGGATGGCATCATTGACTCGAGGGAAGTGAGTTTGAGTGAACTCCGGGAGTTGGTGATGGACAGGGAGGCCTGGCATGCTGCAATTCATGAGGTCACAAAGATTCATGAGCTCAGTTGGACACAACTGAGCGACTGAACTGAACTGAACTGAACTGAAAGATAAAACATAGGAGTCGTTTAGGAGGGTCAGGAATCTCTGTGGAGGAAATTCCTCAGGGAAAAGCTTTCAGATTGAAATGAAAAGAGAAGCAAAGTCAGAGACCAACAAATCAGCAACATTTAGCTCCTTTTACCTGCAGACCTGTGCTTCCCCTTCTGTGTCCCTGGAAAGTGGGTGTCCACTCAGAGATTCCCTTTCCCATGCACTTTGGAGTAGCTCAGTGACTGGTTCTCTTCCACGGAATATGAGCAGAAATTGTGTGTGTTAAGAACAATCAAGGAG
This sequence comes from Redunca redunca, assembly GCA_006410935.1. Classification (NCBI taxonomy): domain Eukaryota; kingdom Metazoa; phylum Chordata; class Mammalia; order Artiodactyla; family Bovidae; genus Redunca; species Redunca redunca. Next base: position 896,755 of record SJYQ01001103.1, on the reverse strand, counting down.
TTCAAGAAGACTGTATGCTTTTTTATATTTTTTTGAAGTAAAGTTGACATACTGTATTATATCCTTCAGTAAAAGCCTATAGTTATTCACAATTTTTAAAGTTTATACTCTATTCCACATGGCTGGAGGAGGAGGAGTGGGGGATGGGAAGGGAGTTAAACCCAGGCACCATGACTGCTGAGTCCACACCCTAGGGCCCACAAGCCACGGATCCTGAGGCCTGTGTGTACTCACAACAAGAGGCCCACATCCAGCTCACTGAAACTAGAGAAAGTCTGCATGTAGCTATGAAGACCTAGGGCAGCCAAAAATAATTAATTAAAAAAAATACTGGCTATACCCTAGATTTGACCCTGATGCTGGGAAAGATTGAGGGCAGGAGGAGACGGGGATGTCAGAGGATGAGATGGTTGGATGGCATCACTGACTTGATGGACATGGGTTTGGGTGGACTCCAGGAGTTGGTGATGGACAGGGAGGCCCGGAGCGCTGCAGTTCATGGGGTTGCAAAGAGTCGGACACGACTGAGCAACTGAACTGATACCCTATATTGTACAACATATCCTTGTAGCTTATTTTATCCATCATTTGTACCTCTTAATTCCCTATCCCTATATTGCCCCTCTCACCTTCCCTCGCCCCACTTGTAATCACTAGTTTATTCTCTATGAATGTTTCTTTTTTGTTATATTCACAAGTTTGTTGTATTTTTCTATATTCTACATATAAGTGATATCATAAAGAATTTGTTTTCCTCTGACTTACTTCACTTGGCACAATTTTCCTTCCTCTACTTTGTCTCATATAATGACAGGATCCTAAAAGATGTCACAGCCAGACAATGGAAAGTCCTTTGGTGTCTGAATAACCACAGAATGGAAAGACACCAGCTTTGCACTGTTACACGAGCAAGAAGTAAATGTCTGTTGTGCTAAGCCACCGAAAGGACCACAACTAATACAATGATTCTTTGTACCTTATTGCTGGTCAGATCTAGTCTCTCCTTTTTACTCTGTTTATACAAATCCTGTTCCTTCTTTGAAGCTCAGTTCAATTTCTCCCCTTGTCAGTTCTTTTAACCATGGTAACCATTAGTGATGACTTTCTCTTCTGAAATCCTAGCATGATTTTTTTTTTTATCATTCATCCATTTGGCAAATAATCATGTTTATTGACATGCACTATAATTTTAATTGTCTGTCATGTATTTTTGGTTTATCTTTCTCTCTGGGATAGACAATCAGGCTTGCATTTGATATATTTTTCTTTTTGAGGGGAAAAATGAAAGAAATTTCTCTTTCTCCATTAAAGAAAAAAAGACAAACACTAATCTAAACTCCAAAATAAAATGGGGGAATTTTTGAATTTTAATGTTGACTAAACAATTATATAAAAGTGTAGGAAAGAAGTAAGCCTGTCTGTGTTTGTGCTTTGAATAATAAGGAATATACTCCAGGAGAATAAACTATGGAAATCAACTATATCACCATGTTCTTTAGCCAGGTATATTAGTCACTCAGTCGTGTCTGACTCTTTGCAACCCCATGGACTCTAGCCCAACAGGCTCCTCTGTCCATGGAATTCTCCAAGCAAGAATACTGGAGTGGGTTGTCATTTACTTCTCCATGAAATAAGCATAGAACCTATTTATACATTATAAACTGTGACATTGTTTTTGATTTTGTAACCATGAATTGAAATTAGTAGTAAATAATTTACTTTGGTTTGTATTATGTATATTTTTCCTAGGCTTACTGCCATTATACTTTCAGGCAAGCAATTTCATTCTCTCATAAGAATATGATGAAATTTGATATTATATGCAACATTAGCTTTATCTTTCAAAACCCATAGAAAATATGCTTTGTGGTATAATGCAAAGTGTTATATTTCTCCAGTTCTGGGTTAATGTTTGGAATTAGGGGTGAAAGACAGAGCATTCTGTCCCCTTTGGGCAGAGGAGTGGACTTTCTATGCCAAGTCTCACCACAGCCTAGAAGCTATCATCTCTGAAAGGCCCTTGGCCTGTAGCCCAACAAGTGTTTTATTTCCAAGTATGCAGCTAAAAATAAATGACTCTACATCTTTATTCCCCATCTATCAACTGCGTGGCAGACTATAGGGCTAATTTGTTACTCTACCCTTTTGGAAAAAAAAAAGGTGATAAATGGATTAATCAGACTTCTTTTTTTTTAGAAGAAATCTTTTCTGCAAATGAGAAACTGTGGAAATCATGCCTAAGGGACAGAATTAGGAAAGGAAAATATTTTTCTAGAAAAAGCATCAAAGTGTTATGACCATAGCCCAAGAATGATGAGACAGAAAGAGTATGGGTTGTTTATGACCACCCTGCTGCAAAGGCTCTTATTCCATGACAACCACTTCATTGAATAAGAATAACGGGTCAGAAGATACTTTTAGAGCCTTTCGCTGCTTTACTGCAATGTTAAATCTTTATTTGACTTGTTATTTGTCACGTAAAAGTCTGTACTTCAAAAGAAAAACGGCATAACTTTCCAATGGGTTTGCCTGCACATACATTCTCCCCAGCAGGGTATCAGTGTGTTTGTAATCAGGGTGCAGCATTGTTCCTCACCCTGCTCATGTTGTTATCCCAGTGGGGGAAGGGAGAGCAGGACAAGAAGCAGAGTCACCACAGCATTTACAGATTTTCCATCCACAGCACCTGAAACCTAGTGATCAGGAACAATGACTGGGGCTAAGTATTTTAAAATTGAACAAAAGAAGAAGAAGAAAGCATTGACCAACATATGCTCTTATTCAGAGTTCCTGAATAACCTCAAATGATCTGAATATGCAAATACCGCTGAGCACACAATACTGTTACTATATAAATGTTCATGAATTCTGAACCATAATTGTCCCATTTGGCTTACTAAAAATTAGTTGTTAATCTTCTAAGTGTAACAGATAACAAGGTTTCTATGACCCAAAGCATACAGATTTTTCTATTTAAGATGAGATCCATGCTTAGGTGTCTATAAAATTCATAAGCGTATAGTAACAATAACAGAAATTCTAATGTTCACTTTTTTCTAATAGAAGTGAAGAAGCATTGGAAACCACTTATTAAAATGAATTCCAAGAAACCATACATCTGGTAATTGAATATTGCCTACAACCACACTGTGTCAGTTCCATGATTCCAGATCATTTCATTCTAGCCACTGGGAAAAATTAATATCCTTCAATCATCCAGTAGGAAAATACATTCTTAACTTCTATCAGTGCTTTTGAAACTTTAAAAATCTGTAGATCATTCAATGGATGATGATGTACATGCAGACCAAAAACACCTTTATCATAACTTTTTATGTAAAAATTAAATATCTTTCAAAAGTAAAATTAACAATAGCTTTTTAAAATCATGAGGATGACATTGTTTGGAATTTTCCACCAAGATGTCTATTTCAGGTTCAGTAACAGGTATTTTGAACCAAGAATCAAGTTCTACATATTAAGTCAGAGAAGAACAAAGTGTCTTTGCTACCTTTTGAAAAATTAGAAAAATTAGAAAACTCAAAGTCAAGATGATAGGGTAGGAATAGGGATAAGTATTGAAGGAGAGGGTGCTAAGCATAACAGGTAAGAAACTGGAACCTGATTCTATCACTTAATGATATGTGTGTTCTTGAGCCAGTTTTTTGACCTCTCTGCTTATTTCTTCAGTTATGTAATGAAGACAATAATAGTGCCTATGTCCTAGGATTTTGGTAGAAATTAAAGCAAATGTTATAGATAAGGGTATCAGAAAAGTACCTGATAACTAACAGGAAATATTAGCTTTTATTATCTGTTGGTCTTGTTAGATTACAATCAAGGTTGAGCCTTTGCACAACAGGGTGGCCACACCAGTGATTTGTAAGCCATGTTTTTCCACTTGCTCAGGCCCAGGGCCATATGGGCATAATATCCCCATTGACAAATGCCTATATTCACACAGGGCATGGATAATAAACATTATGGAAAGATTCCTCATTGAGCACAGCTTGTCAGCACTCCAGTGACACTAAATAAATATATATTCAAAAGTCAGGTGTTTGTAAGCTTCAAAATAGAGAAGTAGACAAACTGGTTCCTGATCTATTTGTCTAATAAGTTGTTCTTTATAAAGAATTATTCTCGTTCTTTTGATGAATTTGAATGTAGTTTAAAAATATATATCCAAAGAAAATTTTCTCTAAAAAGTGAATAGAGAAAATTTTACTTCAGCCAGTTACTTCATACTTTATCTTTTAAAGAATGATAGCATATTATTCTGAACACTAAAAGTGAAATTATTTTGTTCCTGAGTGTTGGGTTCCTGTTTTTTATGATACTATAAGTTTATTTAGCCATATCACTTGAGTAAGCCATCTGAATTAAAGAAAAGAGCTTCCTGAAATTATCAGACACAAAGGAACATTTTAAAATTCATTTATTGGTTGGAAAAATCATGTCTGCATAGGAAAGATATTTCTGTTAGGAGATCGTTTAAGTAATTCAGCATATTATTAACTTATTAACAAAGGCATTATTATTAGCCCCTGTTTACAGATGAAGAAGTATTCATGAACAGAAAAAGCAACTTGCTTACAGCTATTAGCAGAGTCAGTATTAAAATACAACAAGTCTGATTTCAGTGACAATGCTTTTAAATACCATGATGAAAAAAACCTCTTAAAACAGAAAAGAGAGGGGGCGGTCCTAAGATGGCGGAGGAATAGGACAGGGAGACCACTTTCTCCCCCACAAATTCATCAAAAGAACATTTCAACGCTGAGTAAATTCTACAGAACAACTTCTGAATGCTGGCAGAGGACATCAGGCACCCAGAAAAGCAGATCATTGTCTTCAAACACAGGTAGGAAAAATATAAAAGATGAAAAAAGAGACAAAGGAGGTAGGGAGGGAGCTCTGTCCTGGGAAGGGAGCCCTGTCCCAGGAAGGGAGTCTTAAAAAGAGAGAAGTTTCCAAACACCAGGAAAAAATCTCACTGCCAAGTCTATGGCGAGCCTTGGAAGCACAGAGGGCAACATAACAGGGAAGAAAAATAAATAAATAATTAAAACCAACAGATTATGAGCCCAACGGTAACTCCCCCAATGGAGAAGCAGCACAGACACCTGCATCCACCACTAGCAAGTGGGGGCCAGGCAGGGAGGTGCGGGCTGCAGTGCTTTTTAAGAATCGGGCCAGAATGCCCCAAATATAACCAGAGTGAACTAACTTGGGCTAGCATACCAGACTGCGGGATAGCTACCATGCAAGAAGCTCTAACATAAGACACCGCCAGGACTGTGCACAGAACAAAGGACAGAACAGAAATAGCCGGCTGCAGACCATCCCCCGCCGGTGACAGGCAGCCAGAGCCGTAAGGGCTGGAAGGGGGCAATCGCAGCCCCAGAGAGACTTTACCTACCAAACTGCAAGCAGGCTTCTTTGCTAACTAAGACTTCTTGGGGTTCTGGACAGTCACTGTCTGCCTGACAAGGGGCACCAGTGGTACACCCAGAAAACTGAGCAGCAGGAAAAGGTGGTAAGTCGCAGTGACTGTGCTCGCCAAACTCCTGAGCTACTCGGTCCTGGGAAGGGCACAAAACGCAGGTCCAACAGAATCTACGCCTCTGAGGGCTACCTGAGAGCTGAGCCTGAGCAGCTTAGACCGGGGAGGTGCATGCAGCCTAGGGCCAGCCTCAGATGGTTCCCAGCAGAGCAACGTAGAGCCTGAGTGGTGTGAGCTGTGTGCAGGGGCATTCCCAGCATAGCTGAGACATTGCGAGCACACACCAGTGTTATTTGTTTGCAGCATCCCTCTCTCCTCACAGAGCGACTGAACAAGTGAGCCT
>SJYQ01001103.1:838766-890416 GCA_006410935.1 Redunca redunca | reverse complement strand
GACTCTGTGGGAGAGGGAGAGGGTGGGATGATTTGGGAAAATGGCATTGAAACATGTATACTATCAGGTAAGAAACGAATCGCCAGTCTATGTTTGATACAGGATACAGGATGCTTTGGGCTGGTGCACGGGATGATCCAGAGAGATGACATGGGGTGGGAGGGGGGGTTCAGGAACTCATGTACATCCGTGGCTGATTCATGTCAATGTATGGCAAAACCAATACAGTGTTGTAAAGCAAAATAAAGTAAAAATAAAAATTAAAAAAAAAAAAACAGAAAAGAAATAATTGTCTCTAACATCTATTCTCAAAGAAAGCTCTTAACAAAATATGAATCGATAGATACATTTACATCATTATATGACTTTGTGTGTTTGAGTGTATAAATCAGGGTACATAAAGGAGAAATACTTATGGTATTCCCATTAAAGTCAGGGAAAAGATAATAATTTGTTCTGCATGAAGCTGCTGCTGTTAAGTCGCTTCAGTCGTGTCCGACTCTGTGCGACCCCATAGACGGCAGCCCACCAGGCTCCTCCATCCCTGGGATTCTCCAGGCAAGAGTACTGGAGTGGGTTGCCATTTCGTTCTCCAATGCATGAAAACGAAAAGTGAAAGTGAAGTCGCTCTGCATGAAGCTAAAAAGTAGTTAATCTTCATATCAATGTAAATGCCATCTTTGTTTGCCTAAAAAGAAAACAGATTAACTGAAAGACTATTTAAAGGACAATGCAGGCAGACAGGCAGGGATCTACGATGGTTCCCAGTGCACACACACTGTATAAGCCTCGTCCTTTGAATTCAGGAAATGTATGAATAAAATGGGAAAACACTCATGAAATACATTCCTAACCAGTTGACTTTCAGTTCATGAAAAAAAGATTATTCTGGATAGGCCAAACTTAATCAGAGGTACCTTTCAGAGGAGACATAACAGGAAGGATCACTTTTGTTGGCCTGGATAAAACAAACAGCTCTGCTGTGAACTGCTTATGGGGCTGCGGAGCAAGGACGGCACATGTGTGCTGGCCCTCTCTCCCTGCCGTCCCACACTGCGCCTACGGGGAGGACGTGGAAAGGTCCCATGGCAGAAAAGACCGGCCTCGTGCCTGCAAAGAATGATCACGTCTTGTCTGAGACAGTTTGATACAAACAGAGAGCATACATTATCGTACTGATTGGAGGCAACAGAGACCATGGCTGAAAGGCCCAGGGGTGTTGCAGAGCAACAGGTAGAAAACCGTGGGATGAGACAGGTCCAGCCTCCTGAAGTACCTGCAGGGGTGTCTCAGTGATGGAGACACACTGGGAAAAGAACATTGCTACCACCCCTACGTCAGCAGGTTCTATAAATCAGCGGTGGTCAGAGCACTTTGGTTAGAACGCGATTGGCTGAGAGTCAGTGCAAGCGCTACTGCACTCTGCCACAGTGCATCTTGCTAATGAACTACTGCTATTCCAGAGGCCGAACTTAACCTTTCTCTGACCGAACCACTCTGGTGGCCCAGTCTCATACAACCCTGTGGCAGAGATATCATGCAGGCCAGCAAAGTTCTCCTGAAATGGGACAGATTGTGAAAGATCACGCCCAATATTTGTTTCTAAAATTGAATAAATAATGGACTTAACAATGATCTCATCATCTACTAATTTAGGGGACTCTATTATGCTGCAATACAGTAGTGAACTTTGAACACCTTACCATGGTCATTTCTTGAATGCATGAATAGTTATATTGATAGCTTTTTTAGATTATTATTATAAGAACAAAATAAGATAAAATATTTTTAAATGGATGAGATTAATCAAAACCATCTTTTCAATGATTTTGGAATATTGCCTTGCTTTCTGAGATGGTCAGGAAATTACTAACAAATAGCAAAGATAAGACCGTGGCTGTGGTCAATCATCAAGTTCTTGACCTTTTGAAATCCGAACCCCTAGCTAAAGAAACTGAAAGTATTCATCTTTAGGTAACTGCCTATGGCTTTCAAGGTAATACAAGAGTAATTTTAATAATGAGGCAGGAAAAGGCATACTACATATACACATTGTGTTTCTCTGATTGGCTCAAACAGGGATGGCATGGAGATTGCAAATGCAGCCTCCCAATTTAGAGTAAGTTAACAAAAAGATTCACTCACTTTTCAGTCAAGCAAATCGTTGTTTGAAACTAATTGGTAACAGATGCTATTAGCTGCAAAAAAAAAAAAAAAAAAAGTATAACCAGATTCAGTGAGAATCTAACCATGCAAATAACAGTCCAATTAGAATCAGACCCTAATAGGTGCATGTGGAAAACATTTTTGTGTATTTGATGCACCTCCACCCAGAGCCTTTTTCTAGTTTCTTCTGCAAATACCCAAATCTTGGTGTTCTCAGGCTGAAGCCTGGGAACAGAGAATATTCAGGTCTCAGAGTGATTACTGGGAACACAGTTATCAAATTTCTTTCATTTATCATAAATTTTAGGGAACTTACTCTATTTCAAAAAGGCATTTAGTAAAAGATTGCTCACTTATTGTACCCAATTTGGATGCATGGAAAACTTCAAGAGTTTCCAGGTAGATCAGAGACACATAAATGTCATCCTTCAAATTCCTAACACATATTTGGGTGAGATAAAGTCTTTTTAACTAAAGATTTTATTCCGTTAATAAAATTAGGGAAAATAGAAAACCAGTACTCTCAACCTAGGAGGAACAAGCATGTAGTATCACATTCTAGTTTAAATAAGCAGTAAATGAGTAAGTGGAGAAGGAAATGACAACCCACTCCAGTCTTCTTGCCTAGAGAATCCCATAGACAGAGGAGCCTGGTGGGCTGCTGTCCATGGGGTCAGACAGAGTCGGACACGACTGAAGCGTCTTAGCACACATGCATGCATGCATTGGAGAAGAAAATGGCAACCCACTCCAGTATTCTTGCCTGGAGAATCCCAGGGATGGTGGAGCCTGGTGGGCTGCCATCTATGGGGTCGCACTGAGTCGGACACGACTGAAGTGACTTAGCAGCAGCAGCAGCAAATGAGTAAAACCCATTCTCTTAGCTCCCAGTGCCACCTAAAATGTATATACTCCCACCAATTACACAGGAAAATCTTAACTGTTTTATATTCTTGTTAATAGTGGATGGTGTCAGTTTCAGAAATATTAGCCTTTCTGGTAGGTGTGAAGTGGTATCTTATTGAGCTTATAATTTTTTATCTCCTTGATGTGTAATGATATTGATTATTCTTTGCAGGTGATTTTTTTTTTTTTGGTGACGCATTTATATTCCCCTCTACTACATTATGAGCTGTTAGACATTAGAAACTTAATCATTGTTGATTTATTTTGAGAAAAAAATGTTTTCTCTTCATACATAACCTTCTATCTCATTCTCCAAAAATACTGTATCTTTCTTAGTTTTTCTTCTCTTTCCATGTCACAGTCTTACCCTTTCAGGATTCCTTGGTAGGTGAGAGAACTGTCTAGCTTGGGTGTGAAATTACCATCTGTAACCAACTATCTTCTCTCATCCACTTCTACTTCCATATTTTACCTAGCAAATAAAACAATGGCTAGTTACCAACTAGAGCATTAAAATGCATTTGTCAGCCTTATGATGTATGGGTTATTTATTTAAATAATGTAAGAATATTCAATTTTATGATTGATTTTTATAAACTGTCAAAAATATTTTATCTAAAACTCGGAATTCTTTACACTGTCCTTCTATTTTTTCATGTTCCACTGTTATAGATATTAACACTGTAACTTATTTCAATATGTTTGGGACAAAGGTACTTCTTTAAAAGCCTCACTATCTTTATGACATACAGGTAAGACATAGGTGTACTGTAATCTTATTTGCCAAAAAGAAAAGTATTTTCAAATGTTGCTTCTGCATTAGGACATTCAAATGAAAATATTTTCTAAATAATCTTATAAAATAATTAGTATTTCTATCCTAAAAATTATCAGAGTCTGTTTCACATTAGGCTTCTGTATACACCAAATGAATTACTGTACTTTTAAAGAGGTGATATTTGTCCTAAGTGTTGCAAGGATTAGAGCTGGTAAAGAGCTTTGATCTCCAAAAACAAACAAAGATATGCTGAACAGTGCTGGTAAATCAACTCAACCAGAGGAAGCAGAAACAATCACACCCCAGATGTCCTCTGGAATGCTACTAATGCCACCTCACATTTCACCTACTGCCCTTGAACTCCTTTGTTTTTACTTAAAAATTCAGGATCATTTAAATGTTTCCAAACATAAACCACACTCTAGTATGTTAATAGTCTTATTCTTCAGTCATGCACTTGTTAATTCTTTCTTTTATTTCACAATGTTGTTAAAAAAAAAAAAAAGTCTATCAAGTTTTATAGTAGGTAAGATTCAGTGAATGGGTGATAATTTACCAGTACTGGTAAATTGGCTCAGTTCAGTTCAGTTCAGTCGCTCAGTCGTGTCTGACTCTTTGCGACCCCATGAATCGCAGCACGCCAGGCCTCCCTGTCCATCACCATCTCCCGGAGTTCACTCAGACTCATGTCCATCGTGTCCGTGATGCCATCCAGCCATCTCATCCTGGGTCGTCCCCTTCTCCTCCTGCCCCCAATCCCTCCCATTGGCTAGTGAGGGGGAAAAAAAAAGCTAACCAAAAAGAGAGGAAAGCACCAATCGTTGCCTACGGCTCAGAATTACTATGTTAAGGGTTTTATTTTTACCACGTTAATCCTCACAGAAAGCTGGAGGTCAAGATTATCCGAATTTTTGCTATGAAATCACCAAAGTTCAGAAGATTAAGAAACTTTCTTGAGACCAGAGACCTAAGTAAGTGTTGGAGGAAGGCTTCAAACTCAAGGTATCCCATCCAAGACCACAGGGCTTTCCACTGTCTACAGTTACCTGCTAAAGAGGATTCATTTTTTCCCTAAGTTACCTCAATAGATTCATTATTATTCAATAATCACTAATTAGTGATACTGAATTCTTTTCTCCCTACAATCCTACCAAAGGGAAGTTAAATTCCAAAATAGTTTACAGTTATTTTTTATGCTATAACACATGCCAAGATGATAGGTTTACCAAGGAATGTATTTCATCATAATTAAAAAAGCAATCCCTCCTGTGTCTTTAGCCATGTGGATCAGGTCACAAGTGAATGAATTAGATGAAAAGTTGAGGATGCTCTCTAATCCTGGTAAAATTTATTTTATTTGTTTACTCTTCTTCCCTCTCATAGAAAGTAAGGTTTTTAAACAAGTAGAAGTCATTAAAAAAAAAAAAAACTTTGCTTATACACTTTCCTTTCCTTCCACCCTACAAATAACTGCAAATACTCCAAAGTACTGTCGACAAACCATGCTTTGAAAATACATCCTCATCTCAATGTGTGTGTGTGTGCCATCTCAACAGACGTTTTCAAATGTTTATTTTTTGCAATCTGTGTGCAAAAGATCCGGGTCCTATCCCTGGGTTGCAAAGATCCCCTGGAGGAAGAAATGGCAGCCCACTCCAGTATTCTTGCATGGACCATCCCTAGGACAGACGAGCCTCTTGGACTACAGTCCATGGGGGTCACAGTGAGTCCAACACCACTGGATGACTGAGCACACAAAATGTTAATATGAATCATAAAAAATCTGATAAAACTTACATTAAAATATGTGAGATGATTAAAATATAAGAACAAAAGCAATCTTATATAGACTCTTCAAGGAATCACAGATACATGTGCACATGTTACAAAGCAATCAGAGATGGTTTAGTTGAACTCCTTTTCATCAGTGAAGAGAAAAAAGGACCAGCCAACTTTAACCAATTTTAGAAATACAATTATGACTTTTTAATAAACTGTTATGGACTGAATGGCTATGCCCTCCCAAAATCCATCAAATCCTAACCCCTAATGTGAAAATAGTTGGAGATAAGGCCTTTATGGAAATAATTAAGGCTAAATGAAGTCATAAGGATGGAGCCCTAATTTGATAGGATTGGTTTCCTTTCAAGAAAAGATACCAGAGAGTCTGCTCTCTCGCTGCCTCTGGGTGCATGCACCAAGGGAAGGGCATGTGAGGTCACAGAGAGAAAGGGTTTGGTCCTGCTACCCAAAGGAAGGTGTCTCACTAGACACCCTGCTGGCACCTGGAACTTTGACTTCCAGTCTCCAGAACTGTGGTGGTAGTTTAGTCGTTAAGTCCTGTCTGACTCTTGCAACCCCATGGACTGTAGCCTGCCAGGCTCCTCTCTCCATGGGATTCTCCAGGCAAAAATACTGGAGTGGGTGGAATCAAACCCGGGTCTCCTGCATTGCAGGGAGATTCTTTATTGACTGAGTTACAAACTATGAGAAAATAAATTTCTGTTTAAGCCACCCAGTCTACAATAGGGGTCTATAATAGGAGTTTGTACAGCAGACTAACATAAACTCCTTATAAAAGGTTTTTACAAGCATTTTTCAGTCTTAATTATTTTAAAATATACACAATTTGCAGATAGCTGGTAGAAACGTCATTGCTGAAGTTCATGAAGATTAGTAATACAGCCTAAAGGCAGACAGCAAAAAGTGTCCCTCTGTAATGATTTCCCCTTCCTCTTTTATAACAGAACTCAGGTTTTTAGTGACTTCAAGCCTATCCTGAAAAGAAGTCTCTATCTTTAAATTTTCCTTGCAGCCAAGTGAAACCATTCTAAGGAAAGAATGGTATGGACCTAACAGAAGCAGAAGATATTAAGAAGTGGTGGCAAGAATACACAGAACTGTACAAAGAAGATCTTCATGACCCAGATAATCCCGATTGTGTGATCACTCACCTAGAGCCAAACATCCTGGAATGCGAGGTCAAGTGCACCTTAGGAAGCATCACTACAAACAGAAGCAGTGGAGGTGAAGGAATTTCAGTTGAGCTATTTCGAATCCTGAAAAATGATGCTGTGAAAGTGCTGCACTCAATATGCCAACAAATCTGGAAAAATTAGCAGTGGCCATAGAATGGAAAAGGTCAGTTTTCACTCCAATCCCAAAGAAAGGCAATGCCAAAGAATGCTCAAATAACCGCACAATTGTACTCATCTCACACACTAGTAAAGTAATGCTCAAAATTCTCCAAGCCAGGCTTCAGCAATAGGTGAACTGTGAACTTCCAGATGTTCAAGCTGGATTGAGAAAAGGCAGAGGAACCAGAGATCAAATTGCCAATATCCAGTGGAACACTGAAATAGCAATAGTGTTCCAGAGAAACATCTCTTTCTGCTTTACTGACTATGCCAAAGCCTTGTTGTATGGATCAGAACAAATTGTGGAAAATTCTTAAGGAGATGGGAATACCAGACCAGCTGACCTGCCTCCTGAGGTATCTGTATGCAGGTCAAGAAGCAACAGTTAGAACTGGACATGGAACAACAGACTGGTTCCAAATCAGGAAAGGAGTACTTCAAGAATGTATATTGTCACCCTGCTTATTTAACTTATATGCAGAGTACATGATGAGAAACACTGGGCTGAAAGAAGCACAAGCTGGAATCAAGATTTCCAAGAGAAATATCAATAGCCTCAAATATGCAGATGACACCACACTTACAGCAGAAAGTGAAGAACTAACGAGCCTCTTAATGAAAGTGAAAGAGGAGAGTGAAAAAGTTGGCTTAAAGCTCAACATTCAGAAAACTAAGATCATGGCATCTGGTCCCATCACTTCATGGCACTTCATGGGGAAACTGTGACAGACTTTAATTTTTTGGGCTCCAAAATCACTACAGAAGGTGATTACAGCCATGAAATTAAAAGGTGCTTGCTCCTTGGAAGAAAAGTTATGACCAACCTAGATAGCATATTAAAAAGCAGAGACATTACTTTGCCAACAAAGGTCCACCTAGTCAAAGCTTTTGTTTTTCCAGGGGTCATCTATGGATGTGAGAGTTGGACTATAAAGAAAGTTGAGCACCAAGGAATTGATGCTTTTGAACTGTGGTGTTGGAGAAGCCTTTTGAGAGTCCCTTGTACTGCAAGGAGATCCTACCAGTCCATCCTAAAGGAAACAGGTCCTGAATATTCATTGGAAGGACTGATGCTGAAGCTGAAACTCCAATACTTTGGCTGCCTGATTTGAAGAACTGACTCATTTGAAAAGACCCTGATACTCGGAATGATTGAAGGCAGGAGGAGAAGGGGACGACAGATGATAAGATGGTTGGACGGCATCACCGACTCAATGCACATGAGTTTGAGTAAGCTCTGGCAGTTTGTAATGGACAAGGAGGCCTGGCGTGCTGCAGTCCATGGGGTTGCAAGGAGTTGGACACAGCTGAGTGACTGAACTGAACTGAACTAAAGTGAAGCCCTAAAGTTCCAAAAATGGCTTCATGTACAGGTGAAATGTCCAATTTCTGGATCCTGTCTTTAAAGGAAGGAGACATGGCTTTTACCGCTCCCTCTCCTTATGTGCTGAAGGGATGCAGAACTGATGGTAGGATGCCTAGAAACCATGTTGTACGTGAAACAAAGAGTGTACTGAGGAAGGTGAAAGGACCAGCAAGGTAGAGGTCCTGGGAGATGACTGGGGGGAGTGGTATCACACCTGCCATGGACTATGCGTCCAGACCTTTGGAAGAGAGAGACATGTGTGCACACCTCATTGAAGTCACTATTTTGCTTATGTCTCTATCTTGACTACTAAAACACACACAGTCCTTTTCTTTTGCAGCAGTTTTTTCTTCACACACCATAATGACATCCATTAAACACTGACTGAAAACTGGTCATTGGTCTGAAAAAGATTGACAAACTGTAGCCCCCCAAATAACTAGCAGATTATTTAATTTTGCTGACATTTAAGAACAAATATTCATAAACATGTTAGAGCTTAGGGAAAACAACCACCACCAACAATCAGTCAGGTCTTAGTCTCATCATTTTTGGTCCCACTGAGCTTTCAGTTTGAAAAAGTAAAAGGATGATTATTAAAATATTTCAGTATATTTCTAATGATAATTTTTTTACTTAATCAAACTGTAAGCTAATGAAATATATTTTTATTCACAATTCTGAAATCTAAGCAATATAACCAAATGTAAAAAAGAAAATAAAAGGCAGGTTTTCTTTGTTCTTTATTAAAAGAACTGGCGTGCATTTCATTTTTTATAAAACTACAGGCCTTTCAGAATCAGTGCCTATTGGGAATATATTTTAAACTCGTGCCAGATTTGCCCTTTTGCTTACAAGAAAGACTACTGCAGTAGTGACATCACTTTTCTAATGCTGAAAACTCCTTCAAATTCAGTAGTAAACGCTGCAACCTCATTTGTTATACTTTGTTCACAGAAGCAGAAGTGACAGAACTACCCTTGCAAATTGCTTTGATAAATGTTATTCCTTTGGGATGAAACATTCCTGAACTCTTTTCTGCTTTACTGATCTCTTTCATGCAATCCCTTTGACAAAGACTAGATTCACAATTGTGCACTAGGTTTGTTTCCATTCTTAGGAGATTCTGGTTAAACTTTTCTGGTTCCTTTCCAAATATGCTCCACTGCTTAAGGAGCAGTCTCTCATTCTCTAAAGAATAATAGTCGTTAATGTAGATGAAGAACACAGCATTAGTGTAAAATGATGTGGAGAGTACACAATGAATGTGTCTGAGCAGTTTTTAGTTTTGTAATCCCATCACTCATATAAACGATCTTTAATTTTTCAGATGGATTTCCTTTAAAAAAAAAAGAAAAAAAATCCTTCATTGGTATGTTTTAAAAGGAGCTTAAGAGTTTTAATGTTTATAACTCTGGGTTTTGGTTGAATTATTAATACATAATAAATCTTCCTTCTAGTTTCTAGTGAGGAGGGTAAGACATGAGCCAGCATATTGAGATGATTCGGCATATAATTCTGCAATACCCAGCATAATAAGTTTTTGAATGTGTACTCCTCTATCTCTTAGTCCTGTCTTTACTCAACTAAGTCATAACTTACTTTTAAAAATAAGGCTTTTTTTTTTGCTTCACTTTACTCTATTAGACAAAACACTCAAATATATTTAAATTTGAATTTAAAAGTCCTCCATTTGGATTTCTAAGGTTGCTTGGAGATACTTCACTGTTCATAATAATCTTTATTATTTTAATAATTTCAACTTATTGAAACTTTATTGATCAGGAGTAAGTCTATATATTTCATTGTATGGCCAAACAAATTGGACGATTTCAGCAAAGCTTCCAATGAATAAATATATCCAGAGCCCACTGGTTTAGCAGGCAAGCCACAGTGACATCATATTATTTCAATTAAGTCTATTGTCCCTAGTTCTCTGATTTAGGAAATAAAATTTGTAGAGAAATACACCAGAAGCAAAAGGGAGAGGGGATAAACACTATTGTTAAAAATTGTGTTATGCTTAAAGATCAATAGAACTGGATCTCACTTGGACAAGGATTAAGATATTCCAAGAATATTTCAGAATAAAGAGAAACACTTTGATTAGATACCCAGGCTCAAGAGGAAAGCTTAAAGGAAATTAAAGACATAGATACAACAACCCAGGTAGAATGGAACAAACATTTATTTTCCTGAATGCTCATAATTCAGGGTTTTTCAGCCTATTATGTTCTCACAACTTGAACTATGTAGAGTCAGTGTTTATAGTGAACATTCCCTTCTAATACTCATGCTCAAATCTCCCAATTTCATCTACAATAAAAAAAAAAAAACACCTAATTATGCTTAACTATTTTCATAGGGCATTTGTAAACGTATTTTGATAAGGCAGCAACTACGTCACACAAGTGATGAAGGGAAAGATTCATTGCTATCTTTTTTAATGTTATAAAGTCTGGATGAATTTATTCTTTGTCTCCATGTATTATCCTTTGAAGGTCATCTTAAGGACTTTCACTGGTATCTTAAAAATGTAATTGCTTATGTACAGTATGTTTTTATTTATTGGACTCTTGGAGTATAGGTAGAAGAGTGTATAAACTCGGACTTTCCCAAATAACAGATAAATGTATTAGAAGAGGGAAAAGTATGTATTTTTTCTTCAATTTAGTTCTTTATTCAAGTTTTAAAATATGAAAAAATACAACTCATAATTGTGTGTCTATATCACTAATAAAGTCAAATATTGGAGAAGAATTTATATTTTTGCGGTGTGCATGTACTAAAATACTATTNTTTCTGTATGTAGTAGTGTATATATGGGAGCTTCTCCCTCCCTCCCTCTCTTTCCTTCCTTCCTTGTGATTTATTATTCTTGAATATCCACTATATGCAAAGCATTGCTCTAGTTTCTAGAGTAAATAACCTGCTTAACTAAAATATATGATTTATTAAATAAATGTTTAAATCTAGAATTCTTTCATCTTCTAATTCCCACAGCAGAATTTTCTCAGAGCTTCTCACATCAAACATCTTGGCCCCAGGGCCATGTGGTTTCATGTGGAACATGGAGCTTTTGTGTTGTAAAAATGGTGTATTAGAAAAATTGCTTATTAATGTCAGGGGAATGACTAGTTAACAGTGTAATTTTCCTTCCCTCAACCCATCCCTGTTAGTGCTTTCCTTCCTTCCAGTAAGTATGGTTTCTGTTCTCTCACTTCTTCCCGAAGACTATGATGACTTTTCATCCTTGCAATAGAAAACAAAGATACATTTAGTCTGCTCTTAACTTAGCCTCGCCTTTTCTACATTTGCAAATGTCTTTAATTCCTCTAAACCATGTCACCTTCCCTATCTTTCTCCATACCACTAACCTTAAAATTATGTGTGACAATTTTGAAGCAGAGATTAGACTTATCTTAACTGGTAGAGCCCCTCAATTTTAATGTGTCAAATTGGAAAAGACTCTTAACATGGGGAGAGATTGAAGGCAAGAGGAGAAGGGAATGACAGAGGATGAGATGATTGGTGGCATCACCCACTCAATGGACATGAGCTTGAGCAAGCTCCGGGAGACAGTGAAGGACAGGGAAGCCTGGTGTACTGCAGTCCATGGGGTTGCAAAGAGTTGGAAGCGACTTAGTAACTGAACAACAACAAGTATACTACAAGGAAACGTTTCCCTTTTCTAAATGTTGGTCAGTGCTGTCATCGTTGCTCCAGTATCCAAGGCTCAACATCTTGGTATTTTCCTTGTTCCCTTTAAGCTTATGTCTCCACCTCTCCAAATATTCAGCTTTGATCAGTGATTATTTGGTTTCAGGTCTTCGGCATTCAGATTAGATTCCTGCTTCTGTAACTTGTGTTTAGAGCTATATTGTCAGTAATGTTACCTAACCATGTGTGGTTACTGATCTCTTGAAATGAGGTCAGGTAAGCAATAAAATCTGGTCCCATCACTTCATGGGAAATAGATGGGGAAACAGTGGAAACAGTGTCAGACTTTCTTTTTTGGGGGCTCCAAAATCACTGCACATGGTGACTGCAGCCATGAAATTAAGATGCTTACTCCTTGGAAGGAAAGTTATGCCCAACCTAGATAGTATATTCAAAAGCAGAGACATTACTTTGCCAACAAAGGTCTGTCTAGTCAAGGCTATGGTTTTTCCAGTGGTCAGGTATGGATGTGAGAGTTGGACTGTGAAGAAGGCTGAGTGCTGAAGAATTGATGCTTTTGAACTGTGGTGTTGGAGAAGACTCTTGAGAGTCCCTTGGACTGCAAGGAGATCCAACCAGTCCATTCTAAAGGAGACCAGTCCTGGGTGCTCATTGGAAGGACTAATGCTAAAGCTGAAACTCCAATACTTTGTCCACCTCATGTGAAGAGTTGACTCATTGGAAAAGACTCTGTTGCTGGGAGGGATTGGGGGCAGGAGCAGAAGGGGACGACAGAGGATGAGATGGCTGGATGGCATCACTGACTCGATGGACATGATGGGTCTGAGTGAACTTCTGGAGTTGGTGATGGACAGGGAGGCCTGGCGTGCTGCAATTCATGGGGTCGCAAAGAGTCGGACATGACTGAGTGACTGAACTGAACTGAAGCAATAAAATAATCAATTATTATTATAAGATAACTATAATTATTATAAAATAGTTAATAATTTAGTTTAAATAGCCATTGTAGTGAGTAGCTGTTTTGTTGGTCGGTGCACACTTTTAGAGAAAAAAATCCTAGGTTTAAAAAATAAGATTACTAAAATAACAGGACTATTTTCTAAAGACAAGCAACCCTTTTAAAACATGGGATGATAAAGACTTGAAAATCATGGAGAGTTTGTCCCGGAATACATTCAGGAAGAAACTTAACAACTCTCAGTCTTGAAAGAATAGAGTCCAACTGTACAACAAAGTAGCCGCTGACCATGTGGTATTCAATGAAAGCTGGGGAGGAGATAAAAGGTTGAGGGAGGACACGGAGCTCGCCTCTCCCCATAAATGCATCAAGAATACATCTGCAAATGAAACAGTTCTCACTGAGCACTGCTCAACACTAGCAGAGGACATCAGACTCCTAGAAGGACAGGAAGGATCCCTGCCTAACTGGGTAGGATGAAAGAAGGGGAAAGGAAGAGGAGAGGCAGCAGGATGGGACATGTGCCCGTGGGCGAGAGGTGAAGGTAAGGAGATGTTCCCGGGCCTGGGAAGTATCATCAACAGTCAGCAGGGTCAGTGGAGACAGAAGGGGAGCTTCAGGCGTGATAGGAGAGCGCAGCTGGTTGTCCACACAGGAGGACAAAGGGAGACGTGCTCAGGTGGTCCGCGAGCCGCAGTCCGTGTGACCCAGCCTGGAGGTGTGTTCCCCCATGCAGACTGGGGCTGGGGCCTGGGATACGAGGTTTGGAGAGCAGACCTGGGGACCGGGCTACTGCTGGTGGCGAGGAGACTGCCTGCGGGGGTGGGAGTGAGGAAGCCTGAAACTGGGAGTGCTTGCAAGGACACCCAGACCATCTCAGAAGGGAGGCACCCAAGCTGTGCCGCTTAAAGGGCACGGCCCCGTCGCAGCGTCTCTGCCCATGTGCTGAACCTATTTACAGAACAGAAACTGAGTCACAGATGCCGAAAACAAACGCAGGTATCAGGGAGGAAACGGGGGAGAGGGATAAACTGGGAGATTGGGACTGACATATATACACTGCTATATATATAACTGATAACTAGCAAGGACCAATGGCACCCCCCTCCAGCACTCTTGCCTGGAGAATCCCATGGACGGAGGAGCCTGGGGGGCTGCAGTCCATGGGGTCACGAAGAGTCAGACGCGACTGAGTGACTTCACTTTCACTTTTCACTTTCATGCATTGGAGAAGGAAATGGCAACCCACTCCAGTGTTCTTGCCTGGAGAATCCCACGGACGGGGGAGCCTCAGGGGCTGCCGTCTATGCGGTCACGCAGAGTCGGACATGACTGAAGCGACTTAGCAGCAGTAGCAGCAAGGACCTACTGTATAGCACAGGGAATGATACCCAGTACTCTGTAATGGCCTGTAAGGGAAAAGAATCAAAACTTTTAAGAGTGGATATATGTATATATACAACTGATTCACTTTGCTGTACAGCAGAAACTAACACAACACAGTATAAATCAACTGTACACCAAAAAATTTATTTTAAAAAGTAAAGTTGCTCATGCCTTAAATCATCTCATAAAAATGAATTTATAATTTTCTGTTGGCTCAACTCCACCTACATTTGCTTTACCTCTGTGAGGAAAAATGGGCCCTTGTTCACCACCAGCAGCTGTAAGAGGAAAATGTTATTTTTCTTTGCTTCTTGATGTTTTACAATTGTATTTGCAGGCATATTCTACTGTAAAAACATTTGTAGTTTGGCTTTTGATTATTTTGATGCATATACCTGGTATATGCAAAAGCCCAAGTAAATCACTACCCAAATTTCCTGTATTATTCCTATTGAATAATAAAGCAAAATAATTGATTAAAATAAAAAATAAGCCCAGAAAGTCCTATGGACAGAGAAACCTGCTGGGCTATAATCCATGTAGTTACAAAGAATCAGACATGACTGAGCAATCTAACAACAACAATAAAATTAAGGTTAAATAAAGTTATAAATGCTATACCTCAAGCACACTAGCTACACTTGAAGCTCAAAAGCTACAAGTGGCTAGTGGCAAGATACTAGAACATACAGAATTTTCCATCGTTGTGGAAAGTTTCTTGGGTCATCACTTGTCTAGTGTCTATTAGAATATATTTGTGTCGGGTATAGATTATCACCACAGCCTTCTTATTCATTGTCTTGCTTGCAGGATCTCTCCTTTAAATAAATTATAAAGTCAGACTAATTGTACCTATGTATTGCTTTTATATACACTAATTAATTTTTAGAAATTCTACTGTCTAATAATAAATGTCATATCTATAAATACCCAATTATTAAAGCTCTTTTCAATAGACCACTGTACGCTTCCCTAAATTCACCACTTTTTCTTTCCAAAGTGTTGTAATCAACAAAACACTGATGCATGCATGTGTGGTTCTCTTGAAACACCAGATTCATTCTGAACTTCAGTTTTTTCTTAGAGAAAGAATTTCGTCTTCGCCTTCCTCACATGTTTACCTAAATCCTGGGCACCTTTTTACCCCCACCTTTCCATGAATTCTCTGCAAGTCTCCTGGCCTTCCGTGAACTCTATCTATCTGTTCTTCTACTCAGAACTCCTGTTGTATGTCTGAGACTGAAGGAGGCTTCCTAGGACTAGTATTTGCCATGTCCAGTGGTGGGTGGTATGCTGAGCCTTTGAGAGGGCTGGGGGAGGGTGATTAGGTCAAATGGCAATCAACACCAGGAGACGGGGAGTAGGGCAAACAAGCCACAGGTCTGTCCAGGCTTCTCTGAGTGGAGTGTGAATCCCTAAGGATTCATTTCGTGCACTTCTCTAATGCTCTCCCTTCTCATCCTTGCCTATTTGAATGTGACCTTTTTTCCCCAAGGTTCAGATCATACTCAGTTCATCTTGGTGAAACCCCAGAAAGATCTTGAGCATCCTGTTTTTTATGCGTTCCCTTTAACAAGATCATACATTGTCCAAAAGCAATGATTTCATCTTTTCATTGAGCCTAGACCCTTGCAATATTAAGATAAAATTCTCATCAAACATTTTGTTAAAGGAAAAAACACAGTTGTTACAGTTGCCATGATGTGTTATTTTCTTTGAAATGGTATCAGTGAAAGTGAAAGTCACTCAGTCATGTCCATTTTTTGTGACCACATGGATTATACAGTCCATGGAATTCTCCAGGCCAGAACTTGGAGTGGGTAGCCTTTCCCTTCTCCAGGGGATCTTCCCAACCCAGGGATCAATACCAGGTCTCCTGCATTGCAGGCGAATTCTTTACCAGCTGAGCCACCAGGGAAGACAATACAGGATATCACTGTAAGGAGATAAAAATTTTGATTTGAAGTAACTTGAATTTTCCTTATCTTGAACTTTTATTCAAAATTAACCCTGTCATTTTATTTCATGAATATATGCTTTAAAAAATTTTGAGATCTGGGCTGGAAATTTTCATTTGATAACTTAAATGAGAAATTTTAGACTTAGCGCTTGATATCAAAATATTTTATCATGAAAATCCAGATATCATTTTGACAAACATTTGGATTTCTGAAGATTTTAAAGTAAAAGAACTTACATTCAACATCAAGCTCAGTTGATCCACTAATAACTTTATAGAAATTACATTTGGCTGCACTAAAAACAAACCAATTGCTTCTATTAATGATTAATTCCTAGATTTTCAGTGAAAACTAAAAGATTCCCGGTTGCTCACATCCAAATGTAAGAAAAACTCAGCATTAATGTAAACATTCATTATGGGATTGTATTGGCCACTCATCTTATTCACCTTTTAGTTTTCGGGAAATCCCTAGCACTGAGTTTTCCCAAAAGTACTCAATAACTGTTGAAGGAATTAGCTGCAGATCTGCTGCTTTATTTTCCTCACCACCAAAAATGACAAATAGTAGCTCTAAATACCATGATGCCCATTGCTCACAAAACGTTGCTTGGCTATTTTATTCAGAATGCATCTCTATTCATTACTGAGAGTGGCAGTGTGTAGAGAGCAAAAACAAAAAACAACACACATTTAATAAATAGCACTGACATATATGCTGTGTATATTTAATTTTATAATGGTGGGTCCTCTGTAGTGTACCTAAATATACAAATATATAGACAGATATATAGGTGTATGAGGCTTTCCTGGTGGCTCAGTTGGTAAAGAATCTGCCTGCAATGCAAGACTCTGCCTGTAATACAGGGGACATGAGTTCAATCCCTGGGTCAATAAGGTCCCCTGAAGAAGGAAATGGCAACCCACTCCAGTATTCTTGTCAGGAAAATGACATGGACAGAGGAGCCTGACAGGCTACCCTCGATGGGGTTGCAAATTAGTGACTAAACCACCACATAGATATGCAGAGTATATAGTGGGAGAGTATAATTGTAAAATAGTGTTTTTTTGTGAAAGTAGTTTAAAATTTGTTTTCAGTTCAGTCACTCAGTCGTGTCCGACTCTTTGTGACCCCATGAATTGCAGCACGCCAGGCCTCCCTGTCCATCACCAACTCCCAGAGTTCACTCAAACTCACGTCCATTGAGTCGGTGATGCCATCCAGCCATCTCACCCTCTGTCATCCCCTTCTCCTCCTGCCCCCAATCCCTCCCAGCATCAGAGTCTTTTCCAATGAGTCAACTCTTAGCATGAGGTGGCCAAAGTACTGGAATTTCAGCTTTAGCATCACTCCTTCCAGAGAACACCCAGGACTGATCTCCTTTAGAATGGACTGGTTGGATCTCCTTGCAGTCCAAGGGACTTTCAAGAGTCTTCTCTAGGGACATGTTATTACACAACATGCTTCCACAGGCAACACTAAGGCTTTCAAAATTAGTTATTCTCTTTTCTTCTCAAGCAGTTGAAATAACTGAAGTCTTGTTTGTTGTCATTTAGTCACTAAGTCATGTCTTACTCTTTTGCAGCCCTATGGACTGTAGCCCTCCAGGCTCCTCTGACCATGGGATTTCACAAGCAAGAATACTGGAGTGGGTTACCATTTCCTTTTCCAGGGGATCTTCCTGAATATTCTGTTCTTTTCTATTCTTCTAACTGTGGAAGAACCAGCAAATAAATTATATAATTTTAGGTGGTAATGAGAGCCACAATGGACAGCAAAGAACAAAGGAACAAAGGTTATTTGTCTTTGGAAAGTTTGGAGAAAGTATTTATTTCAGACAGGCTGTGTTGAAGGAGACGACATCTCAGCAGAAACCTGGTTGGGGTGGGTAAGTAGGACAGGAGAGGGTTTGGCAAGAAGAGCATCCAAGCAGAGACATGGAAAAACCAAAACTTTGAATTGAGAAGTCCTTTGTGTTCGTTAACCAGTGAGGGGACCAGTGTGAGCAAAGGAAGGAAAGAACACAAGGTATGGATGGAAACAGAGTCAGATTGTACAAAACATTGTGGGAGGGGTATGTGAGTCTGTATTTTATTCTAAATCTGAGGACAATTATTTGTGGGTTCTGAAACCTGATTTACAATTTTAAAAGTTCACTGTGGCTGATCTTATGCACTGTAGGGGAACAATAAGGAAGACTGGGAAACTAGTTATGACTCTTTCAAAATAGTCCAGAAGAGAAAGGATGTCTCAGAGGGCAAGGGTGGGTGATGTGGAGGTAATAAGAAGTACTTGGATTTAAATCATATTTAAAAGTCAAAAGGAGCAGATTTTAAGGGGTAAATTATGGGGCTTGAGGCTGAGGAGGCAAAAACAACTTTACATGCAAAATCCTGTATCCAAATAAATCTTCCTAGATTGGAGGTTGTAAAAATTATTCAGGCCTGAGAGGTAATGATCAAAGAGAGATCTCAGATATGTTTTAAGCAGCAGCTGCAGATGAGTTCTTTGAAAGTCCTCCAGCATTCACTTGAATGTACAGGTTCAATAACTTGACAAAAATAAACACACACACAATTTTAAGTTCAGAAATATTATGTCACTTTCAAAGATAAAAGTTGCCAAATGGATTCACATCAGCCTATGTGACCCATGGGCTCCTCCCAAACCAGATAATGAATAAGTAAATATAGCATTTTAGCTGCTAATCCTTGAATCCAGGTCTCCAGAAACAATTAGTATTTCATCCACAGACCACACAAAGAACAGGCAGATATTTTTCATGTTTAGAGCAGAAGTAGACTGTAAATCCTTGGGGTAACATTTTCTTAAAGGGAACTATTAATCTATATATGCACCAAGTTTTATATGTAGAGTGAACAAATTAATAGCTATTGTACAAATGTATCCTATTTAAACATATCTGGAAATCAATTAATCAGTTAAATATATTTTAAAATATTTTTTAATAATTTGTGTCATATATTACTTGAAGATGAAACATACAAATTATAGGAATTCTGTGGTGTTGGTCAAAAAAGAATATAGCCTCTACTATTCAACCTGGGGGAAAAAAAGGCACTGGTAGAGAGGAGTCTGAGATGTGTAAATTCTCAGCAGAAGGGAAATGCAGTGGGGACAGGCAGGGAGACAAAAGAAAATACGGTCAGCTAGCTGGAGTGGCAGCTGGTAGTTCCCACAGTCCACGTGGCCCACAAAGTGGGCCTTCTGGGTGGAGCCAGTCAGTCCTAGAAACCCGTTTGATACCAGTTCTGTGCCAACACTGGGCTCCTCACTTCCTATTTTGTACCAAACTCCAGAATCCTACACAGGATCGGAGGCCTAAAGGCTTATGCATTCTATGATTTAAGACAGAAACAACTGTCTAGTTCTAGCAACATTTTCCAAACAGCAGTTAAACTAATTTAATAGTAACTTATTATTTAGAAATTTCCATAGCACCTTAGTTTTTATCTCAATCACAGAGTTATGTCTTGAATTCATAATCTTGCCCAATAGTTTCTTAAATTTCATAAGGGCACATTCTCTTGTGAACTACAGCACAGTTCATGGCTATATTCTTAAGGCTAAACACAGTACTGAGAATTATGTAATGGTGTAATGTATGCACAGTAAAGGTTTCACTCATTGAACACATATTTTATTTTTTTACTTTTTTCAGATTTTATTTTATTTTTGTTTTACTTTACAACATTGTATTGGTTTTGCCATACATCAACATGAATCTGCCACCGGTGTACATGTGTTCCCAGTCCTGAACCCTGAGCATATATTTTAAAGTGCCGACTTAAATACTGGGATAAAGAGATAAAAATGCCATCCTTATAGAGTTCATATTCCAGTGAATATTTGATGAATGATGAATGAAAAGCTTTTGCATGATTCTTACTCTCATACCTACTTCCCAGGTGTGGTTTAGGATATTTAAGAGTCCCTCGGTTGTTTATTGAGATTACACCTGAATAACCACATTAGAAGACTCCCCCCTCTCTGTTTTCAATAGGCCGCATAAGCTACTGACCCACCCAATGGCCATTTTCCCCTTATCGCGTAGTAACCAAACCCTGGACAATGTGTCCTGGGAAATTCTGCATGCTTCACACTCACTGACAGCTGGGCATGGTCATGTAACTAAGTTCTGGCCAATGAAGTTAAACTAGAAGTTGTTAGTGGGTCATGTGGAAAAAGTCTTCAAAAGGGTGTGGTCTTTTGCACGTTCCCCTTGCTCTACATTCTTCTGCTTAATGTTTATCATGTTATGACAAATAGGAAAAAAGCTTTCAAAAATATAGAAATGGATATGATAGCATGATAGAAAGAGCATTTCATATATTCAAGTTAAAAGGCAAGCTTTTAAAATTTGGGAAAACTAGCAAATTTAAGCCAAAAATAAAGGAATAGCCAGGTAAATCACAAACATAAAATTGACTAAGAGGAGGCATATACACTGTCACCCACTGACATAAAAAGCACAAGTTTTAAATGTAGTCAGACCCATGAACGAATAGCAATTACTAATTGTGTGAACCCTGGCAAATTCCTTAAGCTCTCTGTGCCTTCATTTCTTTATCTTAAAATAGTGATAATACTAGATTTATTGTAACAGTTCAAGGACTAAGTTATGTGATAAGTACATGAAGTTTTTAAAATAGAGATCAAAGATGATAGAGTAGAATTTTAAATGAAAAGGATAGTAATGAAAGGCAATATATTAATAATAAGACAAAACTAGATGTTCAGAAATAATAAAAATCAAAGGATAGAGTGAGAAATCAAACTATATATATATACATGTGTGTACATTGATAATACAAATGTAGCCTGCAGCCCTACCACAGAGCCTCCGGGTGACCCACCAACTGGAGAATAATCTCACAAAGAAGTTCTCACACTGCTGCAAAGGTTCTAGGCCCCACATTAGACTTCCCAACCTGGGGATCTGGCAAAGGGACTGGAATCCCCAAGGAATCTGACTTTGAAAGTCAGTGGGATTTGATGGCCAGAACTTCCACAGTACCAGGGGAAAGAGGCACTTGGGGGGCCAAACAAAACCTTGGGTGTGCCAGGACCCAGAGGAAAGGAGCACTGACCTCACAGCAGACTGAGCTGGACCTGCCTGTGTGTGGAGGCGTGGGTCAACAGCGGCCCGCCATGCGGTCAAGGGCACTGGCAGCCACAGTCGTAGGAGGCAGGGGCATGTTGCCATAGATCCTCTTGGAGGAGGTCACCGCTAGCCCCACCAGACAGCCTGTAGCTCTACCACAGAGACTGTGGGCTCCAGGACTGGGCTGCCTCAGGCCAGACGGCCAACAGGGAGGGAGTGCAGTCTGACCCGTGAGCAGAAAGATGGATTAAGATTTATTGAGCACTGTCCTGCCTACCACAGCAAGTCCCAGTTTTTTCCAAAGCCAGCGCCTCCCATCAGGAAGCTTGCACAAGCTTCTTCTCCATCAGAGGGAAGACAGAAGAAGTCAGAACTACAATCCCATGGCCTCCAGAATAGATACCACAATCACAGAAAACTAACCAAAATGATCACATGGATCATAGCCTTGTGCAAATTCAATGAAGCTATGAGTCATGTCGTTCAGGACCACCCAAGATGGACGGGTCATAGTGGAGAGTTCTGACAAAACATAGCTCACTGGAGAAGGAAAGGCAAACCACTTCAATCTTCTTGCCTTGAGAACACCATGAACAGTGTGAAAAGGCAAAAAGATGGAATATGAGCCCCCAGATCAGAAGGTATCCAATATGCTACTGGGGGAGAGCAGAGAAACACCTCCAGAAAGAATGAGGAGGCTGAGCCAAAGCAGAAAGAACACACATTTGTGAATGTGTCTGGTGGTGAAAGTAAAGTCTGATACTATAAAGAACAACATTGCATAGGAGCCTGGAATGTGAGGTCCATGAATCAAAGTAAATTGGAAGTTGTCAAACAGGAGATGGCAAGAGTGAACATTGACATCTTAGGAATCAGTGAACTAAAATGGACTGGAATGGATGAATTTAATTCAGATGACCATTATATCTACTACTGTGGGCAACAATCCCTTAGAAGAAATGGAATAGCCCTCATAGTCAACAAAAGAGTCAGAAATTCAGTACTTGGGCGCAATCTCAAAAATGACAGAATGACCTTGATTCATTTTCAAAGCAAACCATTCAGCATCACAGTAATCCAAGTCTATGCCCCAATCACTAATGCTGAAGAAGCTGAAGTTGAATGGTTCAATGAAGACCTACAAGACCTCCTAGAACTAACACCAAAAAAGAGATGTCATTTTCATCATAGGGGACTGGAATGCAAAACTAGGCAATCAAGAGATACCTCAGGCAACTCTGGCCTTGGAATACAAAATGAAACAGGGCAAAGGCTGACAGTTTTGCCAAGAGAACACACTGGTCATAGCAAACACCCTCTTCCAACAATACAAGGCACGAATCCACACATGAACATCACCAGACGGTCAATACTGTAATCAGATTGATTATATTCTTTGTAGCTGAAGGTGGAAAAGCTCCATACAATTAGCAAAAACAGGACCTGGAGCTGACTGTGGCTCAAATCATGAGCTTCTTATTGCAAAATTCAGGCATGAAGAAAGTAGGGGAAACCACTAGGATATTCTGTTATGACCTAAACCAAATCACTTATACAGTGGAAGTGACATACAGACTCAAGGGATTAGATCTGATACAGTGCTTGAAGAACTATGGATGGAGGTTTGTGACACTCTACAGGAGGTGGTGACCAAAACCATACCAAAAAAAGAAATGCAAGAAGGTAAAATGGTATTCTGAGGAGGCCTTACAAAAAGCTGAGAAAAGAAGAGAAGTGAAAGGCAAAGGAGAAAAGGAAAGATACACCTGACTGGATGAAGAAGTCCAAGAATAGCAAGGAGAGACAAGAAAGCCTTCTTAAGCAAATGCAATGAAATAGAGGAAAACAATAGAATGAGAAAGACTAGAAATATCGTCAAGAAAATTGGAGACAAAAGGGAACATTTCACACAAAAATGGGTACAATAGAGGACAGAAAAGGCAAGGACCTAAGAGAAGCAGAAGATATTAAGAAGAAGTGGCAAGAATACACAGAAGAACTGTACAAAAAGGGTCTTAATGACCCAGATAACCATGATGGTGTGGAGCCTCATCTAGAGCCACACATCCTGGAGTGTAAAGTCAGGTGGCCTTAGGAAGCATTAAGACAAACAAAGCTAGTAGAGGTGATGGAATTCCAGCTGAGCTATTTCAAATCAGAAAAGATGATGCTGTTAAAGTGCTGCACTCAATATGCCAGCAGGAAAATTCAGCAATGGCCACAAGGACTGGAAAAGATCAATTTTGATTCCAATTCTAAAGAAGTGCAATGCCAAAGAATGTTCAAACTATCACACAATTGTGCTCATTTCACAGGCTAGCAAGGTAATACTCAAAATCCTTCAAGCTAGTCTTCAGCAGTAAGTGAACCAAGAGCTTCCAGATGTACCAGCTAGATTTAGAAAAGGCAGAGGAACCGGAAATAAAATTGCTAACACAGTGAAAGCAAGAGAAACCAGAAAAACGTCTACTTCTGCTTCACTGACTACACAGATTTTGACTGTGTGGATCATAACAAACTGTGGCAAATTCTTAAGGAGATGGGAGTATTAGACTACCTTACCTGCCTCCTGAGAATCTATGCAGGTCAAGAAGCAACAGTTAAAATCGGACATGAAACAATGAGCTTGTTCTACATTGGAAAAGGAGGACATCAAGACTGTATATTGTCAGCCTGCTTATTTATTTTCTATCCAGAATACATCTTGCCAAATGCTGGGCTGGATGACGCTCAAGCTGGGATCAAGATTGCAGGGAGAAATATCAACAATCACAGATATGCAGATGATACCATCCTTATGCTTCCTCTTCAGACAGTGGTTACACATAAACACAGAGCCAATATGCTTGCTCCTTAGCTGCCTGAGAATAAGTGGAGAGTAATACAGTATTACTGAAAACCATAAAATTTCAGAAAATTATAGAGATACCAAGGGAACATTTTATGCAAAGATGAGAACATTTCATGCAAAGTTGGGAACAGTAAAGGACAGAAATGGTATGGACCTAACAGAGGCAGAATATATTAAGAACAGAAGGCAAGAATACACAGGACTGTACAAAAAAGATCTTCTTGACCCAGATAACCACGATGATGTGATCACTCACAGAGCCAGACATCCTGGAATGTGAATTTAAGTGGGCCCAGGCAATGGCACCCCACTCCAGTACTCTTGCCTGGAAAAATCCCATGGATGGAGGAGCCTGGTAGGCTGCAGTCCATGGGGTCGCTGAGAGTTGGACACGACTGAGTGACTTCACTTTCATTTTTCACTTTCATGCGTTGGAGAAGGAAATGGCAACCCACTCCAGTGTTCTTGCCTGGAGAATCTCAGGGATGGCAGAGCCTGGTGGGCTGCCATCTGTGGTGTTGCACAGAGTCAGACACGACTGAAGTGACTTAGCAGCAGCTTAGCAGTAGGAAGCATCACTATGAACAAAGCTCGTGGAGGCGATGGAATTCCAGTTGAGCTATTTCAAATCCTGAAAGATGATGCTGTGAAAGTGTTGCACTCAATATGCCAGCAAATCTGGAAAGCTCAGCAGTGGCCATGGGACTGGCAAAGGTCAGTTTTCATTCCAATCCCTAAGAAAGGCAATGCGAAAGAATGCTCAAACTACCACACAATTGCACTCATCTCACACACTAGCAGAGTAATGCTCAATATTCTCCAAGCCAGGCTTCAACAGTACATGAACCATGAACTTCCAGACATTCAAGCTGGATTAGAAAAAACAGAGGAATCAGAGATCAAATTGCTAACATCCAGTGGAACATTGAAAAAGCAAGAGAGTTCTAGAAAGATATCTACTTCTGCTTTGTTGACCATGCCAAAACATTTGACTGTGTGGATCACAACACACTGTGGAAAATTCTTAAAGAGATGGGAATACCAGACCACCTGACCTGCCTCCTGAGAAATCTGTATGCAGAACAAGAAGCAACAGTTAGAAGTGGACGTGGAACAACAAACTGGTTCCAAATAGGAAAAGGAGTACGTCAAGGCTGTATATTGTCATCTTGCTTATTTAACTTATATGCAGAGTACATCATGAGAAATGACAGGCTGGATGAAGCATACACTGGAGTCAAGAATGCCTGGGGAAATAGCAATAACCTCAGATGATACCACCCTTATGGCTGAAAGTGAAGGGGAACTAAAGAACTTCTTGATGAAAGTGAAAGAGGAGAGTGAAAAAGTTGGATTAAAAGTCAACATTCAGAAACTAAGATCATGGCATCTGGTCCCATCACTTCATGGGAAATAGATGGGGAAACAGTGGAAACAGTGGGAAACTATATTTTTGGGCTCCAAAATCACTGCACATGGTGACTGCAGCCATGAAATTAAAAGACGTTTACTCCTTGGAAGAAAAGTTATGACCAACCTAGATAGTATATTCAAAAGCAGAGACATTACCTTGCCAACTAAGGTCCATCTAGTCAAGGCTATGGTTTTTCCTGTGGTCACGTATGGATGTGAGAGTGGGACTGTGAAGAAGGCTGAGCGCCAAGGAATTGATGCTTTTGAGCTGTGGTGTTGGAGAAGACTCTTGAGAGTCCCTTGGACTGCAAGGAGATCCAACCAGTCCATTCTGAAGGAGATCAATCCTGGGATTTCTTTGGAAGGAATGATGCTGAAGCTGAAACTCCAGTACTTTGGCCACCTCATGCGAAGAGTTGACTGATTGGAAATGACTCTGATGCTGGGAGGGATTGGGGGTGGGAGGAGAAGGGGATGACCCAGGATGAGATGGCTGGATGGCATCACGGACACGATGGACGTGAGTCTGAGTGAACTCCGGGAGATGGTGATGGACAGGGAGGCCTGGCGTGCTGCGATTCATGGGGTCGCAAAGAGTCGGACACGACTGAGCAACTGAACTGAACTGAACTGATTGGAGAGGACTCTTGAGAGTCCCTTGGACTGCAAGGAAATACTACCAGTCAATCCTAAAGGAAATCAGTCCTGAATATTCATCAGAAGGACTGATGATGAAGCTGAAACTCCAATACTTTGGCCACCTGATCTGACTCTTTGGAAAAGACCTTGATGCTGGGAAAGATAGAAGGTGGGAGGAGAAGGGGACAACAGAAGATGAGATAGTTGGATGGCACCACCAATCCAATGGAATGAGTTTGAGTAGGCTCCGAGAGTTGGTGATGGACAGGGATGTCTGGAGTGCTGCAGTCCACGGGGCTGCAAAGAGTTGGACACGACTGAGTGACTGCACTGAACTGAACTGAACCGTCCTTATGGCAGAAAGCAAAGAGGAACTCAAGAGCCTCTTGATGAAAGTGAAAGAGGAGAGTGAAATAGTTGGCTTAAACCTTAACATTCCAAAAAGTAATATTGTGGCGTCTAGTCCTGTCACTTCATGTGAAATCAATGGGGGAAAAATGGGAACAGTGGCAGATTTTATTTTCTTGGGCTACAAAATCACTGTAGATGGTGACTGCACTATAATTAAGAAATGCTTGCTCCTTTGAAGGAAACCTATGACAAACCTAGACTGTGTATTAAAAAGCAGAGACGTCATTTTGCCAACAAAGGTCCCTCTAGTCAAAGTTATGGTTTTTCCAGTAGTCATATATGGATCTGAGAGTTGGACCGTAAAGAAGGCTGAGCAGTGAAGAATTGATGCTTTCCAATTGTGGTGCTGGAGAAGACTCTTGAAGAGTCACTTGGACAGCAAGGAGATCAAACCAGTCAATCTTAAAGGAAATCAACCCTGAATATTCATTGGAAGTATTGATTCTGAAGCTGAAGCTCCAATACTTTGGCCACCTGATACAAAGAGCTGACTCATTGGGAAAAATACTGATGCTGAGAAACATTAAGGGCAGAAGGAGACGGGGCAACAGGGGATGAGATGGTTTGATGGCATCACAGACTCAATGTACATGAGTTTGAGCAATCTCTGGGAGATAGTGAAGGATGGGTAGCTTGGCATGCTGAAGACCATAGGGTTGTTATAGGGTTGTACATGACTTAGCAATTGAACAACAATGGCAAGAACAAAGTAGATAATAATTTAAAAATCAAAAGATCAAAAGAAAGAAAACTAAGAAGGCAGTATACATTTCAAGACTTCGTCAAATTTTACTAAGAACAAACATGACCATTTGAGCAGCATTTATCAAAAAAGTCCCTTGGTGTGTAGGGAAACTGAGATGTCAGTCAATGGATAGAATCTTCCAGTTATAAGATAAATAATTTCTGGGGATATGATTTATGCATGGTGAGTATTGTTAATATTCAATTATAGTCTTGAAAGTAATTGAGAATAAATCATAAATGTTCTTATCACACATACACAAAAATTGCAGATATGTGGCAATAGCTTTGTTAATCTCATGGTGGTTAGTTTTTTTTAAAATATATGTGTATATCAAATCACCAAGTTGTACACATTAAATTTATAGAATGTTATATGTCAACTTTATCTCAATAATGGCTGGAGAAAAAAACCCATAGATCTCCAATTCAGTAGGCTTCCCAGTACTCCAGGATCTCTGGCCAGATGTCTCCCAGAAGAGCTAAGGGTAGAGAGCAAACCCCCTGGCCTCTTGCTTTATGCCTCACACTCTTGGTTTCTTTTCAGTTTAAATAATTCAGGTCAAGGCTTAAGTCCAACATCTATCATGTGGTGTTTATTTTCCACCAGAGCAATGCCACACCCTCTACCAACTGACAACCTGCAATCCCTTTATAAAGGCACCTTTCTTGTCATGTCAAACACAACAGTGTGCTTGCTGCCGAGTCTCATTATTTTTCTGGTTTGATCTTCCTTGCCTTTTTTCCTATGTCTATATGCAAATCATTTTGCCAGAGTTAGAGCATTTAGTACTCCATAGGTTGGATTCTAGCAGTTCTAAAACCTTGGAAACATATTTAAGAGAAACTTCATATCCAACTTCAACCTTTAAAATGTTGAGTATTTATAAACTTCAGAATTTTTTTTAACTTCAGAGACTACTAACCATTGCACTTGTATCCAGTCATATTTTAATCTAAGTATGGGGAATAATAATGGATTAGACACTACCCAAACTTTGGTCTGAATTTAACAAGGATGCGAGGTTGGACATAAGGTAAGTCATAGTTTAAATACACAGACACACACACACACACACACACACACACACACACAGGTACACAAAAACACATCGTACTGAGTTTCCCAGCAACAAGGATAATCTTTTTTTAAAATTTTTATTTCAGTTGTCTTCTAATATCCCAGATCTGCAGATACTTGAAACTCTACTATGAAAGGGGTCAAGCTTTCAATGAAGCAGAGATTAGCCTGTGGGTTTTTTTTTTTTTCCAAAATGAAAGTGTCCCTAGATCTTCAAGAAAAATACCATGTGTTGACTGTGGAAAGATAGAATGTCAAGTCTCTTGTCAAGAACAGATTGATGTGATATGAACCGGAAGAGAGATAAACATTAGCTAAACTGTAAACCTCCTGAGACAAAAGAATAAAACTCAAGTAGGCTTTGAAGTTTATACATTATTTAAGGGTTTGGGGTATTTTGCACAAACTTGTCTCCCTTTATATGTTATCCAAAATACCAATATATTTTCCCAAAGAGATAAGAAAAATGCATACATGATGATTTTTTGAAAGTATTGGTTTCTAAGTCTCACTGATATAGACAAGGCATCTCTATGAAATTTTGTGTTTTACAAACTCCTGGTCACAGGCTGGGACTGGAAGTAGTGGGAATTGACAGAGGCCCCTAAAATTACTTTCAAATGTGAATCACCCTCAGAAGTTAAAAGAATCTAACTCCAGAAACTTTCTCCAAAGGAGCATTTCCCACATATGTTACTTAAAATGCCTATTGTCATTGGATGTTTGTGGAAAAATTGGTCACATTTAAACAGGTTTCTTGCAAAAATTTTTCCCCAGAAACTTCATTCGGCTAATGCACATGTGATAGAGAGAAAGACATATAATATGTAAAATGATGATTTTCTGAGGCTGATTTCCCATAAAAGATGTTTCCTGAGTCAACTGTCTCTCAGAACACTGACTACCACAAGCATCACACTTCAGTTGGGCCAGGGAAGGGTCAATCTGTGTGAAGAAAGGGCATGATCACAGAGAAGGAGAGGATAAAAACTTCCTGAAAGGAAGGTAGACTGGAAGAGAAAAAGCTTTTTACAGGGAGCCCTAGGAAATCAGGCCCATTTCTCTATTAGAATTATTAAGCTTACAGTGTGAAGCAAACGTCTCTTAACTCAGAGAATATTCTTGTCAGAGTTGGCCATACCCCTCCAGTCATGATTTGTAGCAGGATGCTATTTTAATGTGCTCACTGACGACACTTTTCATGCCTGCCATGTCCTTTTTTGACTCTGTGGGCCTTCCTCATTCAAACTGGAGCAAAAAAACTCCATCAGCTGAGGATTGTTATGCCATAATTAGTAGCAAAAAAGATGAACAAACTTGATTTTCTAGTTTTAAGAAAATCTTTGGAAGGATTCTGACTAATCTGAGAGACAGTGTTTCTGACACTGGACCATTGAGCAAATCAGAGGTAAAGTGAGAGACTTAAAAGCTCGAGAGGCTTTCAAAAGGACTCAGGATTCCACGAACATCTCAGAAGTTTAGGTATGGGAGAGCACAAAAGATCTGGGTGCCTTCCCTTTCCTGGAATGGATTTAGAAAACCCGCAAGTTCCCTAAAGTATCCCCAGTCTCAGAGGCTACAAGGGCAGTTGTGTGAAATAGCTGTAGAAGTGTTTAGGATGAAGTCCCTGAGGCAGTCTCACCACATTTCCTGGAGCCAAGAGTGATGGATGGAGACACAGCTGAGTCAGAGAATGCCTGAAGTGAGGGGGAGAAGGAAGCACCTGCTTTCCTCAAAACGGAGGGGGAGTAGACCAGAGTTCGGCTATGGCCTGTGGCTGGATAACCACAGCTGGAGTCCCCCAGGGAGTATCCTCGCCCCTCCCACACTCTTGGGATTAGTGTTAGTTTGCCTATTTGCAGGAGACAGAACCAAGCAATACAGAGATTATGTGTTCTGGGAAGTTCACAAAGCTAATCAGTGGCCCAACTGGAACTTGAACCTGAGTCTTCTAAACTCAGCTATGAGGATCCTTTCACTACTTCACAGTTGCCTGAGGGAGAGGTGGGGGGGATGATGTACTGAATTTAAAAGCTGATTTGTTTGCAATCTCATCCAGAAATTTAGCAACTGGAAATTGAAGACTGGATTACTGAAGATGAAGGTTTGGAGAGAGAAGTCGCAGTGTCGTCCATGGGAGCAGGAGAAGGTGGTGAAGATGTGATGATGAGGACAGAACTTGTGGGAAAGGCCGCAGGGAGGCAGCTAAGGGGAAAGAGCCAAGCTAGGTAAGGAGGCAAGAGGACAGACGGAGATAATCACCTTGACTCACAGGAAAGGAATTTTCTGAATGACTGACTACTCCTCTCAGCTATAAAGCTAATTAAGAGTGAATCACAACAGTTCTGAGGCCTAGTTTCAGCTGAGCATTACATTTTAAACAGTTAACCCGCAAGAAAACAAATCACGTTCTCACAAAGTTTCTTTACTCTTTATATTCAATTCCTGCAAGCCTGGATATCAGACTTCTCTAATAATCCACAGATGATTTAAAGTAGTAAATCAGGAAGATAGTAAATGTTCTAGAATTAAAATAAAACATAGGGATAAGTAATATATGAAACCATGTTTACAGTGAAGAATGTAGAAAACTATCTGGAGGAAATAAAAACCAGAAAAAAAAACTTTTTTAATGAAGCAGTGTTTAGTAAGGGTACATAAACAGCCTCAGATATTCCTATAGTTCTGAATCCATTACCTAGAGAACAAACTTTAAAGATCTAAGATATTTCTAGTGTTGTTTCAGAATCTGCATTTTAAAAAGTCAGATTAACTCTGGCAAAGAAGTCAGGAAAGTATGCAGTTCTTTTTAGAATAAATATTCATCAAAAATATTGGCTACTTAAAGGAATATGTGAAAGTAATGAGAAATTTTATTTATGTGGAGCAGTTTGATGCCAAAATAACTCTTAATTTGCCCAGCACTTCAGGCAATAAGGATTCTTCTTAAGGTGATAGTAATGCAAAATATACATGTCTGCTAATATATCAGCACAGATTAGTATCTCAGAGCTTGGCCTCTGGAGTCAGATTGTTGGCCTGGAATCTCATATCTGATGCTCACTGATATATGACTTTGTATAAGTTTACTAACACCTCTCTGCCTCGGTTTCCTCATCCAAAAAGAGAATAATAAATACAATATTTTGTGGAGATTCATATGAAGCACTTAATGCCCCAGACATAGCAAATCAACATCCTATACATACCTGTGGTATTATTTAACATACCATATGGTTTTATTAATTATAGTTTTCTTGAGGTTATCAGGAAATGTAAAGAGAATTATTTAGATTACATTTAATGAAAATATCCAGAAACCATTTCCATTTATTGTGGTTTGTCTCAGAGATTATTTTGCCTTATGTTTTTTCTTTATTATTATTATTATTATTATTTTACTTTACAATATTGTATTGGTTTTGCCACACATCAACATGAATCCGCCACAGGTGTACACGTGTTCCCAATCCCAAACCCCCTTCCCACCTCCGCTCCCCCAACACCATCCCTCTGGGTCATCCCAGTGCACCAGCCCCAAGCATCCTTATGTTTTAAGTAAAACAACCTTAAGAAAAATAATCCTCAATATTACAACTATTGAAACAAAAATGAAAGACTATTCTAAATAGCATATATAGTGAT
Source organism: Redunca redunca (assembly GCA_006410935.1). Taxonomy (NCBI): domain Eukaryota; kingdom Metazoa; phylum Chordata; class Mammalia; order Artiodactyla; family Bovidae; genus Redunca; species Redunca redunca. Next base: position 858,168 of record SJYQ01001103.1, on the reverse strand, counting down.
TTCTGATAAATCTCTCTTAAGCTTCCCTTTTTAATCTGAATTGGTCTCCTAAGAAAACCAAATGAACATAGACGTTTAAACATTTTTACACATTTCCCTTGTTACCATGTGAGCTCCTGGACACAGGTACAACACGTTATGGCATAAATTTGAGCTGTACTACCCTAGGCTAGAATAACCCTGTCGGGGACTGAAGTGGAGACAGCTGGAAGCACAGCTAACGCAGGGACGTATGAATGAGTACACTCCCATCTGGACGGACTGCCAGGCTTTCAGAAAATGTACCCAATAGTCATTTTTAACAGCATCCATCTTTCCTTCTGGAAGCAATACACCAATCTGCAGATAATCTTATATTCTTTTCAGGTTTTGGAATTTAAATGGCTTTAGTTTTCTGGCTCAGACAAGGACTGCTTTCCTATGGAGCTGGTAACTGGAAGTTTTTTACTTGGTTTCCTGCTGGTGCTGCTTCCTGAAAATTCACGCCTGTTTTATAGAGAGATAGAGATAGCTATCAACATAAACAAATTGATTCTTTCAGATTTTTGCTAGTGTTACCTTTTAATTTCATTCTAGCTTAAATACAATTCCTGAAAATATCCCCTTCATAGTTTCAAAATGCAAATGGTCCTATAGATAACCAGATGAAACAGTACCAATTAATAGTTTAGTCCCAAAGATACCTTCTGAAATTTAGTGTACAGTTCTTCTTTTAACATTTCTAAAATAAAACATCATAGTTTTTTCCCTCTGAGTTTCAATTATATTTGCTTTTATGATGTAAAAATTTTAATTGAAATGATAACTAATGATCTTCTACTCTTATCTTTTTTATTGCGCTTCTGAACCAATACAACTTCCAAGTAATCAGATATCCACTATTTTTCAGGGGCATCTTATCAGATAGCCACTATTTTTTTTTCTTTTTTTAAAAAAATTATTTTTATTGAAGGATAATTGCTTTACAGAATTTTACTGTTTTCCATCAACCTCAACATACAGCCATTGGTATACATATTACCCCTCCCTTTAGAAGCTCCCTCTCACCTTCCTCCCCATCCCACCCCTCCAGATTGATACAGAGCCCCTGTTTGAATTTCCTGAGCCATACAGCAAATTCCTGCTGGCTGTCTATTTTACATATGGTAGCGTAAGTTTCCACGTTACCCTTTCCATGCATCTCACGCTCTTCCTCCCCTCTCCCCATGTCCATAAGTCTATTCTCTATGTCTGTTGCTCCATTGCTGCCCTGTAAATAAATTCTTCAGTACCATTTTTCTAGATTCCTCCCAGATATCCACTATTTTTTAAGGGCATCCCTGGAGCAGACACCTTAGGTACACAGTCTAGTGATTCCTGGAACTGTCACTTCTCTCGAGGCAGTGTGGCTTTCTGGACAAGAGCATGGCTTTCAGAGTAACACTAACCTGTTTCTGAATTCCAGTTTTGCTGCATATTAACTCAGCAGTCATTGGAAAGATATCTAACCTGTGTGAATTTCAATTAGATTAACATTTTTAATAAAATTAAGGATAACCATGCCTTTTAAAAATATATGTTATATAAGTTAAATGAGATTTACCAGTCAAATATTTGTTGAGTACATATTTATGGGTTGTTAAGCCCTTTTTCAGGGAATAAGGCTTATATCCCTGGTGAAGGGGATGGGAAGAGATAACCATATTTACAAATAAAGGTAAGAAAATATCCATTAGTGACAAATGTTATGAAGAAATAAAACTGCTTAATGTGATAGTAACTGGGCTACTTTAATGGGCTGGTTAGGAAAACCTCCTGAGGAGAGGCTATCTGAATTGAGATCAAGAAGCAACAGGAGCAAGCCATAAGAAGAAATATCTAGAGAGAAATCTTCTGGGCAGGAAGAACAGTAAATGAAAAGATATTGAGGTGGGAACAAGCTCTGTATTGCCAAGCTGGATCTCAAATTCCATCTCAATCACTTGCCAGGCTTGAGATTACAAGGAAAGTATTTACACTATATGACCCTTGATTTCCTCACCTATAATCTTATGTATTATTGAGCCATTATTACAATTTTTCTTAGAGTACATATAAATTCCCAATAAAAGGCAGAATCCATTATCATCATTATCATTATTATTTTATTACCTTTCTTAAGGTGATCCAGTGAATTTCACCCAAAAGCATACATGCATAATCCAAGTACATTTCTATGTGAAGAAACCATTTCACTATGTAGCTGGATAGTACTATTGTTCAAATCCATTTAGGATGAAAGGTTTTCTAAAAAATCCTTTTTCCACTCTTCTCAAGTTCTAAGAGCTTTGTGCCTTAAAGCATTATGTTTTACCACACAAGCATAGCAAGGTTAGATGCTGATTGGTGAAGGGCAAAGTGATTTATAAAGTAACTTTCATTTTTCAATGTTGTTTTCCTCTGATAAGTAAGAAAATGTCATTGGGAATGTCAGCTGGGAATAAACTAAAATATTTCAGTTGCTTGTGGGTTCCCTTACTTATTGTCTATATCCTGTATTTTGACATTTGATCAAAAGTCACATCAATCTTGGTTTGCTTCCTCTAAGCCAAGTTTATTTCTTCTCTATCCTGAATTTGATCCTCTCTCCCATACTGTATTTCTTTATCACTTCTGTCACTGCTGGCTCTTTTAGTGGTCTACATTCCTCCACAGCTGTATTTCAACTGGAATCATTCTCACTTTCAAACATCTTCTGCACCCCCTCGGTAGTCTCTCAACATTTGGTCTCCTGATATATATACACAGAGAAGAAATTTTATTGAAAGCTGATGGTGGCTATGTTTTTGAAAGGTTATAAGTTATCATTACTATTATAATGAACCATCAAAACTGTATGGGATGAAGCAACAGAGCTGATATTCAAATAGCTGTTTTAAAAAGTCAAATATATGGATATTTCTAAATATATGGAACAATATCAGGTAGATAAAGTGTATGATGCTACATTTAAGTTCCTATTTTTTATTCTGATATTTTATAATATACATTGTTTAATTATACTTTATGATTTGTTAAACAAATGCACTATGTGTAACATAAGAGCTAAACTTAAACTTTTCAAATTTATGGGTTACTTTTTGTTTGTTTTAAAGACACCTTTTAAAAGACTATAACTGAAATATATCTGAATTATAGAAACGTGTCCACAATGAAGAAAACAGAAAGAATAAAATGCAATGCAAATTATTCCTGACCTCAGGTATATTCTCAAGCATATATTCTGTTGCTGCCAACAACACACACACACGAACTGAAGGGCTTAAGCAACATGAGTCTTTTCATAATTCTGGAGGCTAGACATCCAGGGTCAAGGTGGCGCAGGTTGAGTCCTCCCTGAGGCCTCTCTCCTTGCCTTACTGACAGCCGCCTCCTCCCTGTCCTCATAAGGCCTTTCCCTATGTAAGCTCAGCCCTAGCATCTCCATGTGTCCAAATGCCTCTCCTTATAAGGCTGCCAGATTAGAATCAGGGCTCACTCTTCATTATAACTTAGCCACCTATTTAAAGGCCCTGACTAAATACAGTCACATTCTGAGGCAGTGGGGGCTGAAACTTTGACACAGGAGTTCAGGAGGGAGGGGACATAATTCAGCCCAAAAGTGGTCCACTGTTAAGCCCCAGACAGTCTCTTCTTCTCTGTGCCTAGGGCAATCAGGGCCTTGAGGACAGGCTACTAGCAAAACAAAAGTGAAAGTGAATGTCACTCAGTGGTGTCTGACTCTTTGTGACCCCATAGACTATATAGTCCCTGGAATTTTCCAGGCCAGAATACTGGAGTGGGTAGCCTTTCCCTTCTCCAGGGGCTCTTCCCAACCCAGGGATCGAACCCAGGTCTCCCACACTGCACGCGGATTCTTTACCAGCTGAGCCACAGGGAAGTCCACTAGAAAAACAAACGAACACAAAACACTGAGGATGACATCACGATGCCCACTGTTTATTGATGATGACAACCAGAAATGTCGTTCAGACCAGAAATTCCACTATTAGCCTGACAGCTTCGGTCCCTGTGCTCCATCCAACCTGGGATTTAGAAGGCTGCCTGGTCTGCTACGTGTTTGCCAACACCACCAAGCAATCAACTCAGTTCTGACACTATCTACACAGAGACTGCGTCAGATCTCACAGGGAAGGGCTCAGTCTCATGACATCAGCACTCACTTCAGATGTCAATCAGAAGTCTAGGTTGTTACCTGAGCTTCTGACCTATGGCTATATATTGAAGGTTCCCATAACTCTCTCCTCAGGTCCAATTAGTTTGCTAGACTAGCTCACAGGACTCAGAGAAATATTTACTTAAATGTTCACCAGTTTACTATGAAGGATATTGTAAACGATACAGATGAGCAGCCAGATGAAAAGGTAGAAAGGGAGAGGTCACGGTCCTCAAGGGCAGGGGCTTCTGTCCCCGTGGAGCTGGGGTGTGCTACCCTGCAGGCACGTGGGTGTGCTCACTGTGCAGGGAGCAACGCAAATCTGTCCTTTGAAGTTCTTATGGAAGCTCCATTACATACACACAGTCAATTAAAGCATTTGCTGTTGGTGACTGAACTAAAATTTTTCCGACGGAGGTGACACTGAAATTCCGACCATCTAGTCAAGTGGCAGGTCCCTTGGCAACCCCATCCTCTGGCTTTCTGGAAGTCTCATTAGCAAAACTCACGTGTGGGCTAATAAAGCCACTAGATATGGATAGCAAATGCCAGTTTTATCACTCTTATCATTTAGGAAACTCACAGGCTTTCAGGAGCTTTGTACCAGAAACAGGATGAAGATCAAACAATGTATTTTTTACTATAAATCCCAATTCCATCTGGTTACTTTGGATTCAGAAATATGCTTAGCTGAACTAGCCAATCCCACCTTTTGGTTAATACGTTTTCCTTTATATTTGCTAATAGTAATGTGTGTATGTATGTATGTAGGTATGTATGCATGTATGTGTGTGTGTGTGTGTGTGTGTGTGTGTGTGTATGTACACTAAATCACTTTAGTCATCTTTGACTCTTTGCGACCCTATGGACTGTAGCCCGCTTGTCTCTTCTGTCCATGAGATTCTCCAGGCAAGAATACTGGAGTGGGTCGCCATGCCCTCCTCCAGGGGATCTTCCTGATCCAGAAATTGAACCCACTCCTCTTAGGTCTCCTGCATTGGCAGGCAGCTTCTTTACCACTAGCGCCACCTGGGAAGTCCATGTATGTATATAAAAATATACAAAATTATGAAGTCTTATCGCCATATAGTCACCTTGTCTCCTAGGCTGACCTTCTAAGCTGACTCTCCAATGCAATAGATTGTGCTTTTTATTGTTTTTGTTGGTTACTGAGAGTTACCACAGTGGCCCAAAGAAGAGGGTTTGTTACATGAAGACCACTAGTGGATAGTTTGGGATCTTACTTCTTCATTCATGGAAATAAATGACAAACAATTCCTAACACATTAAAGTAAAAGTGCTTATATATCCCATGGTCATCGAAAAGTTATTTTCATGTTTACAAATGTCCTTTAGTTGAACGTCCATATTGTTTGCTTTTAACATAATATAGAAAAATTAATGGATGACCAATATTCTATTATTTGTTCAGAGTTAGATGTTGAATTTAGTCAATTTTTCTTCATGGTAAATAACACTGTGAAGAGCATTCTTTTCATATAAGTTTATGTAATCTTTAATCATTGATTAAATTCTTAGTAAAACTCACTCTTCCGAATTGACTCTATTAAAGGGAGTGATATATTTTTAAGGCTGTTGATACTCACTATAAAAACCACCCTATATAAGGTGGTACTGATTTACACTTGCATTAACGTGTTGGAAAGTGTTGGAAAGCTGCTTCTCCAGAATTACTATTTATGAGTAATCTGGTGAAATGCATTATTTTTAAAAATATTTTATATTTAGGTATGTAAAAGACCAGCATCTCATTATTTTAATACACATTTCTAGTAATTAATTTGGAGAAGGAAATGGCAACCCACTCCAGTGCTCTTCAATGGAAAATCCCGTGGATGGAGGAGCCTGGTAGGCTACAGTCCATGGGGTCACAAAGAGTCAGACATGATTGAGCAATTTCAACTTCATTTAGTAATTAATTAGGTAACTTGGTTTTACATATGTTTAATGTACTTCTTCTTGAATTGCCTATTCATGCCTTCTGCTCATTTTACTATTGAATTATTTACCTTTTCACTGATTTACATGAACTCTTTGTATATTCAGTTCAGTCACTCAGTTGTGTATGACTCTTTGCGACCCCATGAATTGCAGCACGCCAGGCCTCGCTGTCCATCACCAACTCCCGGAGTTCACTCAAACTCATGTCCATCGAGTCGGTGATGCCATCCAGCCATCTCATCCTCTGTCATCCCCTTCCCCTCCTTCCCCTAATCCCTCCAAGCATCAGGGTCTTTTCCAATGAGTTAACTCTTTGCATGAGGTAGCCAAAGTATTGGAGTTTCAGCTTCAGCATCATTCCTTCCAATGAACACCCAGGACTGATCTCCTTCAGAATGGACTGGTTGGATCTCCTTGCAGTCCAAGGGACTCTCAAGAGTCTTCTCCAACATCACACTTCAAAAGCATCAATTCTCTGGCACTCAGCTTTCTTCACAGTTCAACTTTCATATCCATACATGACCACAGGAAAATCCATAGCCTTGACTAGACAGACCTTTGTTGGCAAAGTAATGTCTCTGCTTTTGAATATGCTATCTAGGTTGGTCGTAACTTTCCTTCCAAGGAGTAAGCATCTTTTAATTTCATGGCTGCAATCACCATCTGCAGTGATTTTAGAGCCCCAAAAAATAAAGTCTGACACTGTTTCCACTGTTTCCCCATCTATTTCCCATGAAGTGATGGGACCAGATGCCATGATCTTAGTTTTCTGAATGATGAGCTTTAAGCCAACTTTTTCACTCTCCTCTTTCACTTTCATCAAGAGGCTTTTTAGTTCCTCTTCACTTTCTGCCATAAGGGTGGTGTCATCTGCATATCTGAGGTGATTGATATTTCTCCCAGCAATCCTGATTCCAGCTTGTGCTTCTTCCAGCCCAGCGTTTCTCATGATGTACTCTGCATATAAGTTAAATAAGCAGGGTGACAATATACACCCTTGACGTACTCCTTTTCCTATTTGGAACCAGTCTGTTGTTCCATGTCCAGTTGTAACTGTTGCTTCCTGACCTGCATATAGGTTTCTCAAGGGACAGGTCAGGTGGTCTGGTATTCCCATCTCTTTCAGAATTTATCAATTTTTTTGCACCTTATATTTTGATCACTTGAAATTTTTATTTTTGTTTCTTCCAAAATTAATGTTTTTCCTTTAAAAAAATTCAGGTTTTTCTCTTCTTCCCTAAAAGTCAGATTAATCTTTACATATGATATACACTGTCTTTTCAAACCCAATTACCTATATTTTTCCAAATAATTGTATATGTTACACAATCTTTATCATTTCTCCAAATTAAATACCAGCAAATACAGCAATTTGATAGTCATTTGTTATCAGAGATTCTGTGGCATGATTTAAGAACCGCTAAACTATATGACCTTGGGAAAAATCACCTGTCCTTACAGAAACTTATTTCCTACAAAATGAGGATATTAATATTTACTTCACAGGGCTACTGTGAGGATAAAATATTACATATGTGAAAACACTTCAGACATTCAATAAATGATACTGACTTCCAGTTTTATAGATGTGTATTTGCTGAATATCAACATTGCTTTCCTTTCATTAGTGAATTTACTACTTAGCTTCCTTTTATCTTCAGCATAATGCAGTTCACTCTGAAGTATTTTGAAAATTTTACACACTACCATTATGATACATAATATTACCATAAGTAAACCTACACATTATAACATGGGAAATCTTATCAGCTACCAAAACAAATATTCTATTTCTAGCAAATAATATTTTTATCAGGACAGGCTGCTTTAATCGGTGACATTTTTCAGTTAATTGTAGTACTAATACAATTCAGAAGAGCTTAAATAATAAAAGGAATTTATTGGTTTTTGCAGTTAGGATGTCTAAGGATGTGGACCCCAGGGGCTCAATTATTTAGTCAGTTAAAAATTACCTTACTCTCCTCTCCACATTCCTCCCCAACCCCTCCCATCCTTACTTGTTTTCATCCAGGTTACAGGGAATATGACTCCAATATGACTTTAGGCCACCTTTCTTCATTATTAATTCAAGCTAGCAAGAACACTATTTCACCAGCTCTAACTCAGAAATGTCCTGGAGAGGAACAGAACTGCTCTCAATCACAGTGTGAGTCATACACTTAGTCTGGCTTCAATCACTGTGTCCACAGTGATTCAACAGCATGACTGGACCAGCCGGGGGTTGGGGGCAGACACATGATCAATCTCTTGACCAACAGGAAGGGAACTGTGATTGGGAATTCTACCAGAATGACAAAAACAAGGGAGAAACAGTTTCCCAAAGAAAATGTTAAAAGAGTAAGCTATCACAGAGAATGTGAATGGGAAACTCTGCTTAGTAGGATCAAAACAACCATTACCCCTAAAGAGTGTGTATTTTACCAAACCACTTTTGTCAGAAGATAACAGAAGTTGTTACAGGAAGATTTCTTCTGTCCAGCAAAATTTATGTAAGTGTACAGAAAAGCTGACTTCATACTATCTTTCATTCATATAACAGGGGGCTTAATCTCTAGGATTATTATTCAGAGGGTTCTTATAAACATGTTTGATGATCATCCACAAAGGCATAAGAAAGGGCAATTATCTTATTTGAAATATGTTTGGCACAAAGATTAACGTCAGGAGCATACACCTTAACACTCTTAAGTCAAGTTTACTTCAGCTCCTAGAGGGTTTTTTTGTTGTTGTTGTTTTTAAATGTTTATAAGTTCCTTGCAAATTTTCTAAGCAAATTATCCTTTTGTGTGCTATCTTAATGGCATAAATGACTGATAATTGCATTCATAATTATCTTTACTTTACCATGGCACTCTGTGTCTCATGAATTCAAAAACATTAAACCATGAAAAGAGACCTTTAGTGGCATATGATAGAATCTAATTTCTTCCCACCCAAAGGGCAATTTAGCAATATTGACCATTTAAAGGGCCAAATCAAACAAGATAATGAGGGATAATTCACTTTTCTCTTTGTGGCTTACCAATCCAGATTTGGACAATATGGACAACAGAACAAAGAAACCATAATTATTATTTGGCTTTCAGAGCTATATAAATGCATAATCTTCTTCAATGCTGCTTCTAAAAAAAGTTCTAACATTGTTATATAATTACATTTTTCCCCTTCTCTTGGCTATTTTGGTCTTGTTAAAATGTTGTTTTTTATCAAATAGCCCATACACAATTAGCTGCAATATTATCAAATAAATGAATCACAGCTGCACTGACAAATACATAAGCAGGAATAGAGAATGATAAATGCAGAAACAATTCCACCTCTAGCTGGAAGAATCCTGACAGCAATATTTATAGAATGCAACAGAGCCAATTTACCCATCAATTAAGTTGACTACATTCAAAAATGCTGACAGAAATTTCAGGATTAACTTAAATATATCCTCAGTTATATTGATCTTATATGTCTGCCTCTGGAAAACTGAAACAAGGAAATGTCTAATAGAAACAGGATATGATTTGGACATGGTTAAGGATGGTCAATCTCTAAAGTAAATTTTGTGTTGTATATGCTTTCTTGATCTTATATTATGCACCCCCTACCACATACATACTTATTTAAAGGCCATACTATTTTCAGACATTCAAAGAGAGATTCCTAGTTTTCTCTGGAAGTTATATACTTAACGGGATTCCCTCATAGCTGAGTTGGTAAAGAATCTGCCTGCAATGCAGAAGAAACTGGTTTGATTTCTAGATTGGGAGGATCCCTTGGAGAAGGAAAGGCTACCCACTCCAGTGTTCTGGCTTAGAGAATTCCATGGATTGCATAGTCCATGGGGTCTCAGGGAGTCAGACACGACTGAGCAACTGAGCGACTTTCACTTCACTATATACTTAAAATCCCCTGATATACCATATACAGCTAAGTACAACTTGCTACATATTCAGTACAGTTCAGTCGCTCAGTCCTATCAGACTGAGACCCTATGGACTGCAGCATGCCAGGCTTCCCTGTGCATCACCAACGCCCAGAGTTTGCTCAAGCTCACGTCCACTGAGTCGGTGATGCCATCCAACCATCTCATCCTCTGTCGTTCCCTTCTCCTCACACCTTCAATCTTTGCCAGCATCAGGGTATTTTCCAAAGAGTCAACTCTTCGCATGAGGTGGCCAAAGTATTGGAGTTTCAGCTTCAACATCAGTCCTTCCAAGGAATACCCAGGACTGATTTCCTTTAGGATGGACTGGTTGGATCTCCTTGCAGTCCAAGGGACTCTCAAGAGTCTTCTCCAACACCACAGTTCAAAAGTATCAATTCTTCAGCACTCAGCTTTCTTCATAGTCCAACTCTCATATCCATACATGACCACTGGAAAAATCATAGCCTTGACAAGATGGACCTTTGTTGGCAAAGTAATGTCTTTGCTTTTGAATATGCTATCTAGGTTGGTCATAACTTTTCTTCCAAGGAGCAGACATCTTTTAATTTCATGGCTGCAGTCACCATGTGCAGTGATTTTGGAGCCCCCCAAAAATAAAGTCTGTCACTACTTCCATTGTTTCCCCATCTATTTCCCATGAACTGATGGGACCAGATGCCATGATCTTCGTTTTCTGAATGTTGAGCTTTAAGCCAACTTTTTCACTCTCCTCTTTCACTTTCATCTAGAGGCTATTTATTTATTCTTCAATTTCTGCCCTAAGGGTGGTGTCATCTGCATATCTGAGGTTATTGACATTTCTTCTGGCAATCTTGATTCCAGTTTGTGCTTCATCCAGCCTGGCATTTGCATGATGTAGTCTGCATATAAGTTAAATAAGCAGGGTGACAATATACCGCCTTGATGCACTCCTTTCCTGATTTGGAATCAGTCTGTTGTTCCATGTCCAGTTCTAACTCTTGCTTCTTGACCTGCATATAGATTTCTCAGGAGGCAGGTCAGGCAGTGTGGTATTCCCATCTCTTGAAGAATGTTCCACAGTTTGTTGTGATCCACATAGTCAAAGGCTTTGGCATAGTCAATAAGCAGAAATAGATGTTTTTCTGGAACTCTTGCTTTTTTGAAATGATCCAAAGGATGTGGGCAATATGATCTTTGTTTCCTCTGCCTTTTCTAAATCTAGCTTCAACATCTGGAAGTTCATGTTGCATGTACTATTGAAGCCTGGCTTGGAGAATTTTGAGCATTACTTTGCTAGTGTGTGAGATGAGTGCAATTATGCGGTCATTTGAATATTCTTTGGCATTGCCTTTCTTAGGGATTCAATGAAAACTGACCTTTTCCAATCCTGTAGCCACTGCTGAGTTTTCCAAATTTGCTGGCATACTGAGTGCAGTGCTTTCACGCCTTGTCTTTTAGGATTTGAAATAGCTCAACCTGAATTCCATCAAATCCACTAGCTTTGTTCGTAGTCATGCTGCCTAAAGCCCACTTGACTTCACATTCCAGGATGTGTGGCTCTAGGTGAATGATCACACCATCCTGGTTATCTGGGTCATGAAGATCTTTTTTGTATAGTTCTGTGTATTCTTGCCACCTCTTTTTACTATCTTCTGCTTCTGTTAGGTCCATACCATTTCTGTCCTTTATCGTTACCTTCTTTGCAAGAAACGTCCCGTTGGTATCTCTAATTTTCTTGAAGAGATCTTTAGTCTTTCCCATTCTATTGTTTTCCTCTATTTCTTTGCGTTGATCACTAAGGAAGGCTTTCTTATCTCTCATTGCTATTTTTTGGAACTCTGGCTTCAAACGGGTATATCTTTCCTTTTCTCCTTTGCCTTTTGCTTCTCTTCTTTTCTCAGCTATTTTGTAATGCCTCCTCAGAAAACCATTTGCCTCTTTGTATTTCTTTTCTTGGGGATGGTCTTGATCACCGCCTCCTGTACAATGTCACGAACCTGTGTCCACAGTTCTTCAAGCCCTCTGTCTATCATATCTAATCCCTTGAATCTATTTGTCACTTCCACCATATAACCCAAAGGGATTTGATTTAGGTCATACCTGAATGGTCTAGTGGTTTTCCCTACTTCAATTTAAGTCTGAAAATTGCAATAAGGAGTTCATGATCTGAACCACAGTCAGCTCCCAGTCTTGTTTTTTGACTGTATAGAGCTTCTCCATCTTTGGCTGCAAAGAATATAATCAATCTGATTTTGGTATTGACCATATTGTGATGTCAATGTGTAGAGTCTTCTCTTGTTTGTTGGAAGAGGGTGTTTTGCTATGACCAGTGCTTTCTCTTGGCAAAACTCTGTTAGCCTTTTGAAGGAGGTTCACCATTATATTTTGAAGGAGGTTCTGCTATAATTTAATGGAATCTAATTCTAAGATTAAAAGACAATAAAATGAAATTACATGTGAAAGAGGTAAGGCAAGGCAAATCTTTAGTAAGAACAAAAATAACAGATTTTAAATCTACTCTGGGCTTCCCAGGTGGCTCAGTGATAAAGAATCTGGCTGCCAATGCAGGAGATGTTGGTCCAATCCCTGGGAGGTGAAAATTCCCTGGAGAAGGAAATGGCAACCCACCCCAGCATTCTTGCTTGGGAAATCCCATGGACAGAGGAGCCTGGTGTATTACAGTCCATGGGGTCACAAAGAATCAGACATGACTCAGTGACTAAACAACTACAAATTTACTCTGGAGGCAATGACAAGCAGAACTGACAGTATGAAAAGCTGAATCAATAGTATGAACAATAAAAAGAAAACATGAATGCTAAAGTAATCTATTCACTCTGAACTTGAAAAGAATATCCTCCACTCTCTTCTTAAAAAAAAAAAAATGAAATGAAAAATGTGGAGGATAGAAAACAGGGGCCCCACAAATAGAATTCCTAAGAGAGATACAATACCACATGTGGTAGCTACAAACAAGTGTTTGAGTAAATGCTTAATTGTGCTGTGCACTACATTCAAATCCTGGCTCTGCCTCCTCCAAGCAGGGGCACCTGGAGCAAGTTCCTGAAATTCTGTGCCTCAACTTTCAGATCTGTAAACTGTGGATCCTTAAAATACTTGCTTCAAATGTTCCACTTGAGGACATAACAATTCTTCATACAATAAGCTGGCAATGTAGACAGTCTTCAGTAAGTGGTAGCAACGATTACAGTTAAACTCTGAGCCAGATGTGTGTTGTTCATTTCCTACTCTCTCACTGCCCACCACACTCTGCAGAATAAATGACAAGACAAAGACAGAAGAAAACACTCCTAAGCTGAAAAAGACCTGCATCTTCAGAATGAAAAAGTGTTATTAACTAGGTAAAAATCAAGGAAAGTCACTCAAAAAAACAAATATATATATATATATATATATATATATACACACACATACATATACACACACATATACATGAATCACTTTGCTACATACCTCTTACTAACATAATATTGCATATTTCAATAAAAAGAGATTCAAAATTAGATACAATTTTTTTTGCTTCATTTTAGATTAATTTATTTTAATTGGAGGCTAATTACTTTACAATATTGAAATGGTTTTTGCCATACATTGACATGGATCAGCCACGGGTATACATGTGTTTCTCATCCTGAACCCCCCTCATGCCTACCTCCCCTTCCCATCCCTCGGGGTTGTCCCAGTGCACCGACTTTAAGTGCCCTGTTTCATGCATCGAACTTGGACTGGACATCTATTTCACATATGGTAATATACACATTTCAATGCTATTCTCTCGAATTATCCCACCCTTGCCTTCTCCCACAGAGTCCAAAGTCTGTTCTTTATATCTGTGTCTCTTTTGCTGTCTCGCATATAGGTCATTGTTATCATCTTTCTAAATTCCATATATATGTGTTAATATATTGTATTGGTGTTTTTATTTCTGACTTACTTCACTCCGTATGATAGGCTTCAGTTTCATTCACCTCATTAGAACTGATTCAAATACATTCTTTTTAATAGCTGAGTAATATTCCATTGTGTATATGTACCACTGCTTTCTTATCCATTCGTCTGCTGATGGACATCTAGGTTGCTTCCATGTCCTGGCTATTGTAAACAGTGCTATGACGAACATTGGTGTAAACATGTCTCTTTCAGTTCTGGTTTCCTTGGTGTGTATGCCCAGCAGTGGGATTTCTGGGTCATATGGCAGTTCTATTTCCAGTTTTTAAAGGAATCTCCACACTGTTCTCCATAGTGGCTGTACTAGTTTGCATTCCCACCAGTCATGTAAGAGGGTTACTCCTTCTCCACACCCTCTCCAGCATTTATTGTTTGTAGACTTTCTGACAGCAGCCATTCTGACCTGTGTGAGATTGTACCTCACTGTGGTTTTGATTTGCATTTCTCTGATAATGAATGATGCTGAGCATCTTTTCATGTATTCGTTAGCTATCTGTATGTCTTCTTTGGAGAAATGTCTGTTTAGTTCTTTGGCCCATTTTTTTATTTGGTCATTTATTTTTCTGGTATTGAGCTGCATGAGCTGCTTGTATATCATTGAGATTAATTCTTTGTCAGTTGCTTTGTTTGATATTATTTTCTTCCATTCTGAAGGCTGTCTTTTCACCTTGCTTATAGTTTCCTTCGTTGTGCAAAAGCTTTTAAGTTTAATTTGGTCCCATTTGTTTATTTTTGCTTTTATTTCCATTACTCTGGGAAGTGGGTCATAGAGGATCCTGCTGTGATTTACATCAGAGAGTGTTTTTCTCTAGGAGTTTTAGAGTTTGTGATCTTACTTTTAGATCTTTAATACATTTTTGAGTTTATTTTTGTGTATGGTGTTAGAAAGTGTTCTAGTTTCATTCTTGTACAGGTGGTTGACCAGTTTTCCCAGCACCACTTGTTAAAGAGATTGTCTTTTCTCCACTGTATATTTTTGCCTTGTTTGTCAAAGATATCCCCTGGAGAAGGAAATGGCAACCCATTCCAGTACTCTTGCCTGGAGAATCCCATGGATGGAAGAGCCTGGTGGGCTACAGTTCACGGGATCGCAAAGAGTCAGACACAACTGAGTGACTTCACTATCACTTGTCAAAGATAAGCTGTCCATAGGTGTGTGGACTTATCTCTGGGCTTTCTATTTTGTTCCATTGATCTGTCTTGATGACTGTAGCTTTCAGGTAGATTTGATTTCTCCAGTTCCATTCTTCTTTCTCAAGATGGCTTTGGCTTTTCAAGGTGTGTTTTTTTTTTTTTTTTAATATTTCCATACAAATTGTAAAATTATTTGTTCTAGTTCTGTGAAAAATACCATTGGTAGCTTGATAGGGATTGCATTGAATCTATAGATTGCTTTGGGTAGTATACTCATTTTCACTTTATTGATTCTTCCAATCCATGAACATGGTACATTTCTCCAATTATTTGTGTCTTCTTTGATTTCTTTCATCAATGTTTTATAGTTTTCTATATATAGGTCTTTTGTTTCTTTAGGTAGTTTATTCCTAAGTATTTTATTCTTTTCATTGCAATGGTGAATGGAATTGTTTCCTTAATTTCTCTTTGTTTTCTCACTGTTAGTGTATAGGAATGCAAGGGATTTCTGTGTGTTAGTTTTATATCCCGTGACTTTACTATATTCGTTGATTAGCTCTAGCAATTTTCTGGTGGTGTCTTTTGGATTTTCTATGTAGAGGATCATGTCATCTGCAAAAAGTGAGAGTTCTACTACTTCTTTTCCAATCTGGATTTCTTTTATTTCTTTTTCTTCTCTGATTGCTGTGGCTAAAACTTCAAAAGTTATGTTGATTGGTAGTGGTCAGAGTGGGCACCCTGTCTTGTTCCTGACTTTAGGGCAAATGCTTTCAAATTTTCACCATTGAAGAGAATGTTTGAAGTAGGTTTATCATATATGGCTTTTATTATGTTGAGGTATGTTCCTTCTATGCCTGCTTTCTGGAGGATTTAAATGGATGTTGAATTTTGTCAAAGACCTTCTCTGCATCTATTGAGATAATCATATGGTTTTTATCTTTCAATTTGTCAATGTGGTGATCACATTGTTTGATTTGCAAATATTGAAGAATCCTTGCATCCCTGGGATAAAGCCCACTCAAAATTAGATACATTTTGATGATTTCAAAACTATATTGTAGCCTACCAGGCTGCTGTGTCCATGGGATTCTCCAGACAAGAATACTAGAGTGGGTTGCCATTTCCTTCAACAGGGAATCTTCCTGACCCAGGAATTGAATGCAAGTCTCCTGCATTGTAGGCAGATTCTTTACCATATGAGCTACAAGGGAAGCCCATGCAAAGAAATATATAAAGTTTAAAAAGCATAAAAGACAGAACATCTAAAACCCATACATTTTGACCTTTTTTCACATTAGACAATTTATATAATTATTCTCTGATTTCTCTTTTTAACCTACTATATCCTAGAAAACTCCATGTTATTGTGTGTTTAGTGATCTCATTTTAAAAAATACCTATAACAGAGTTTGCCATAGTGATTCAAATATTCCCATTCATTGCATTTACAAGGTGGGGGAAACATTTCATTATTTTTAAATAGGACTTGATTTAAATCTATGTTGTTAGACTACAATATAAAATTGCACTTCTTACCTTCTTCCTTATTTTTAACTGTGTGTATTTGCTATTGATCAGTTTTGGAGACATGGTATGGAATTTGAACATAGCATTCTTAGTCATTAAAAGAAGATTAGTTTAATTGCTCCAAGATGTAGGCCATTTTGTTTGCAAATTGCATTGCACTTCTCAATGTCATCCAAAAACTGGAAGGCCATATGGCCCTCACTGAACTATTACAACAACTTCGTAGGGAAAGGGCATCTCCTACACACACACACACACACACACACACACACACACAAATGCATGGAAGGACTAAGGTTCTACCAAATTTTAGTAGAGAAGGATCTGTCTCTTGAGTGAGCAAGAACGGCAACCAGAAATATTCACACACCAAGACAAAAAGAGAACTTAGAAACTGAGTTCCATCTCAGAATCTACTGTCAGGCTATTTTTCAACATTTTCCTTCAGGTGCCTTTTTTCTGCTAAAATTGAGAATGCTAGAATTTGTTCCAAGAAAAACATTCATCTCTCATAGGACCATCTACAAATTGTCAAATTTTATAATAAGAGACCATTTCATCATCCTGCCCTTAAAAAAAAATGTATCTTGGCATATGCACAATGGTTTGAAATGCCAGAAAATTTAATTTTAATTAATTTAAAAATAACTAGATTAGCAATACCATATGTTTATTAAATGCACATTTATGTGCCAGGAACCATGCTAAGTCTTTCACTTGAGCTAATTTTTAAAATTCTTACTGCAAACAGACAAGGAAGGTATTGTTACATGTTCATTTTATAGATGAGGAAACAAACTCACTAAGCACAGATAACTTGCTCTAGGGCACACAGGCAGCAAGAACAATAGCCACGTGGGTTTGATTTGAAAGTGGAGCTCTCATTATTGTAAGTTACTTTTTGAAGTACTTTTAAAAATTAAAAAAAAAAAACCTTATATGACATTTAAGAATTAAATGCTGTAGAATTATAATAAGTGAAATTTCTCCTCTTCTGCAATAATCTGCCACTCATACCCCATTCTCACATCCCATGCTCCAGGAGTAAGCAATGCAAAGAGTAAGATGTGTTTCCAGTCAGATTTTTTTCAACGCTTATATAAAATATTTGATACATATATATAACACTGTCATTTTTCTCAGAAATAGAAATACACAGTATAAAATAAACTTTAAATTTCATACTTTACTTAGCCTTATATTCTTATCTTCTATGTTAGTAAATAATCTTTGCTTTTTAATGGCTGCATATTATTCCACTGAATAGATGAATCAACATTTTTATTATCAGAAAACTATCAATGGTCATTTAGGTTATTTCCAGCTCTTCTACTTAAAATCACATTCCTGTAAAAAATTGTGAAGAGTCTCTAACAGCTGAGGCACTCCAAGCTTGCTGCTGCTGCTGCTAAGTCGCTCCAGTTGTGTCTGAATCTGTGCAACCCCATTGACAACAGCCCACCAGGGTCCTCTGTCCCTGGGATTCTCCAGGCAAGAATACTGGAGTGGGTTTCCATTTCCTTCTCCAATGCATGTAAGTAAAAAGTGAAAGTGAAGTTGCTCAGTCGTGTTTGACTCTTAGCAACCCCATGGACTGGAGCCTACCAGGCTCCTCCATCCATGGGATTTTCCAGGCAAGAGTACTGGAGTGGGGTGCCATTGCCTTCTCCGACTCCAAGCTTAGGAGGTTTCAGTTTTTTATAATTGCTACGCCTACCAAAACTTTGCCCTGGAGGAATGCTACCTTTACTATGCTGTTCACAACCAGTAAACCAACCCTTTGCTACTGAAGGAAATACTGTATCTTTCCATGTAGTTCATACTTTAATAAATAGTCCAGAACAAAAAGCTGTGTTTAACAAATCAGTTCAGTTCAGTTCAGTCACTCAGTCATCTCTGACTCTTTGTGACCCCGTGGACTGCAGTACCCCCAGCTTCCCTGTACATCACCAACTCCCAGAGCTTACTCAAACTCATGTCCATTGAGTTGGTGATGCCATCCAACCATCTCTCCTCTGTCATCCCCATCTTCTCCCGCCTTCAATCTTTCCCAGCATCAGGGTCTTTTCAAATGAGTCAGTTCTTCACATCAGGTGGCCAAAGTGTTGGTGTTTCAGCTTCAGCATCAGGCCTTCCAATGAATATTTGTGTTTAACAAATAGTCCAGAACAAAAAGCTGTTAGTGCCTCTCCTCTGGAATGTGCAGAAACACAAGAAACTCATAGAATTTCTTCCCAATAGTACAAAGAATGTTATCCCAGTTCTTAATCACTACAGCCCAGTTCATAGTGATTTTTGCACTACCCAAAAATTACTACCTACACAGTCCACATACTTCTCTTTCAACCTTAATTTTTAAGGCATCGTGGTATATTGGAAGGAGCATGGGAAGTGTTGTAAGACATGTAAATTCTAATGTAAATCTATTATTATATTTAGAGAGATGTGAATTTATATTTATAGACTGTTAATAATGGCTATTTTCAATTGTAGAATTTGAGGTGAATTTTAATATTTCTTAATTTTATGTATCATTTGCATGTTTAAAAACTAAGCCAGAATTATACTAAAAAAGCAGTAAGTCATTATCTTATAACAAACAAGTACAATTTTTAGATGGTGATTTATCTACTCTTCTAAAAATCTCTTTCATTTATATAGGAATTTATCCAGCAGTTTAATAATCATTATTTTGGTCAGGTCATGAAATATAA
>SJYQ01001103.1:819749-838702 GCA_006410935.1 Redunca redunca | reverse complement strand
TTTCTTGTTGAAAAAAAAAAAAAAAGTTATGTGATTGGTTACAAAATGCCTATTATCTTTTAAAATGAGAGTCAACAGCTGTGTGAAACTACTTTCTTGTCTTAAATAATATTTGATGTCCTAATTTCAAAAGTTGACTTTTAAATAAA
Organism: Redunca redunca; assembly: GCA_006410935.1. Lineage (NCBI taxonomy): Eukaryota > Metazoa > Chordata > Mammalia > Artiodactyla > Bovidae > Redunca > Redunca redunca. The sequence goes on along the minus strand of SJYQ01001103.1, from coordinate 838,553 downwards.
AATTTACTGTCTTCTCCATGCCTCTGTACTGCTTTGAGTTCTTTTTTGAATTTATTTAAAATGGGTTTCCAGTTATATCCCCAACCATCATCATCATTTTCTTGAAATTTCAAAATGGGTTGTACTTATATCATTCTGCATGTGAGTAAAATTGCTGAACACATGAATTTTAAAGACCTATAAAAACTCTGACATCTTAGACATAAAATGGTACTAGAACATACTGACTTTATAGTTGCACTATTGCACAAGAAGTCAACAGAATACTACAGCAAAAATGACAGTACACACTGACAAATGAGACCAAAATTGCCATGATACTTTGCAGTCATATTTTGATTTGATAGAAGAAACTAGGTAAGTTCAGTGGCCACAGCATTCCTCACAGAGCACTACATTCACCTCAAGAAAAATGTGCTCTACCACATAGAAGCCTGCTATTCACAATATTTTCTGGCAGATATATTTAGTTTGGTAAAGTACATGAGAATATAAATCAATGAGCACACACAATTTGCAGCAGAAGCAGAATGAATATGAAACACCAAGAATTTAAACTGCTTTATAAAATGTGGCCATCTATATAATTCATTAACTCACCAAACAGTTCTCAAGGGCCAAAAATGGATCAGGAATTTGACAGACACTAGAAATTCAAGTGGGAAATTAATGAACAGAGTCTCAGCTATTATGCAGTACATGATATGTATTTTATAGTTGGATAAACATATAAAAGGAAGATATGTAATTTCTGTTTTACTACAGCACTGAAAATGATTGTGCAGTGTTATTTGATGCTATATTGGAAAAGTAACTTCATTGGCAATGTGCTCCATTATTGAGGAAAAAACTAAGCAGAAGACAAGGGAATTCTTATTTTCAGTTTTATAATCTGCAAAGATTTCTCTATAATGCTTTCAAAATTAAAATTCAGGTGACTATGATGAAAATGCCATAGAGAAAGAAATATAGACTTCATCTTTCACAAAACTGTAAAGCCTAATTATTTTATCCCTCCTTTCTAACATTATGACTTACTAATGTACACAATGCTTAAATAAAATAGAATCATCTTACTATGTTGCTTTGAAGAAAGGAAGAAAGTACAGAGTTACATAACTTTCAAATCCTTCTAATGTTTTGAGAACAGAACATATTTAGTAATAAACATCAACATGGGTAAGTAAAATCTTGGCTTTTGGAAAGTTCTAGACTGATATGAAATGCTGATCATCACTAACACTCCAAACTTCTTTTCTAGGTAATCCTCCAAGGCTAAGGAGAATTTTCATGTATACTAGACAAATTATATCATATTGTGCCTAATTTAAGAATGGTTCACTCAAAGTAAAATCATAAAATGACTGTCACAGTAATTCATGGTGCTCAGTTCTTCTTTATAGTTTGGCTTCTCTGAAAACCTGGCTGTGAACAAACATACTCCAGCCAAGTCTGTATGTTATGCTGAGATTTTCATGAACTAAGATTCCTGTTTTCCTTCCATTTCCATGGCAGGATCCTTCTGAGGCAAAGAATGTTTATGGGGAAAGATTACCTCAGTGAGTGCACTTTCTCTCCACTCTCTCCACACATATTTTTTTCCCAGAATACTTTTTAAAATTATATTTTTGGTTCAGATGAGGAACAGATATATTACTGAAGATCATGGATTTTATACATCTAGATACTACTCCCAAGATTTCTGTATTTTATTGATTCTGTTATACTCTCATCTCTTAAAGGATTCTGAAATTTTCTAGGATCACTTTTTAAATTTCTTCCATGTTAAGGTATAATCTATGATGACAAGGACCTTATTTTCTTACATGCTAGTGCATACACATACTAACTTTACCTCTGTAAACCATTTAAGACATGAGCAGAGAGAGTATTAACTAAACCAAAATGAGAGCTGAGAGAATTCAGTACGTGAGAGTATCTTTAAAGTGGAGATGGTTTTCAAGGCAAGTCGTCTAGGTTTCAGAAAGCCTGGGCTGGTTGCTGACACTGTGATCAACAGTACAGAACTGTAGCTATTACTTCACATATCACAATTATATCCAGCTAGAGGAATAATGATGTTGAATAAGGCATACTAAGGCTCTGTATCTGAGTTTCAATATCCACTAAATGTAGGAACATGAGCAAGTTTTTCAAATTTCTTTAAATGAGTTTCATCATCTGAAAAATGATATAATAACATTTCTGATTTACCAGTATTTATTGCATATTAGCTAATACATGTAAAAATGCTTGCCATAGTACCTGTGGCTATTCAGTAAATATTATTATCAACAATTATATATTTACATTGCTCTCAATAACTACAGTTAATACAATCACTTCATTTTATATATTTATTTCTTTGTATGTCCAAAAAGACTGGGAAAAGGGACGAAAGCTAAAAATAGTCTTTATTCAGAGATGTTATTGTTCTATAATTTGTTTGCTCTCCATTCTACAGACTTCTATCAGTGAAATTACATACTCCTATGCCTTCAACCATCACTCCAATTCTTGTGCAAAGGACTTTATCACCACTGAAGACCTTGCTGATTAAGTTCACAATCCATAAAAAAACTACCCATTAGACATTTACTCTTGAATGTCTCACTGCAATCCCAGATGCAGATTTTCAAAATGTTTCCTGAAAATCTGTTCTTCCTCTTGAACTCATTCAGTTCAGTTCAGTCGCTCAGTCGTGTCTGACTCTTTGTGACCCCGAAACTCTCATCGCCCTACTCTTCCTCTCTTGATCCTCACACTCCATCAGACCTCAGTCCCTACCAAGTGTACCTCTTTAATCTTTGTCAACCATACTCCCCCCTGGTCTCCAGCACTTTGTCTTCAGTCCAGGTACTGACTATCCACCATTCCTGCAACTGCAAGAGCCTCCTAGAACATTTCCCTGCCTCCAATCTTACCTCTATCCATTATTACAAAGAATTTGCTTGAAAATTCAAAATGATCATCAAATGTTCCCTATCACCTTCAGGGTAAAATCTAAAGTCCTTAGCATGACATACAACATCTGTCATCATTTAGGTTCCCTTATATCTGGAGCTTTCGCTTTTTCCCACACCACACAATACACCGTGAATTATTTGAATTACTTGACGTTCATCACATGTTCCATGATTCCTTCACACGTCCTTGAATTTTCCCAAGTTGCTTCCACTGGCTGGAATGCCACCTACCTCCATTTCTTTATCTAGCTAATTTCTAACTAATAAAACTTGGCTGAGACGCCTTCATCTCTAGACAACCTCCCCTGAAACTTCTCCCTACATGTGCATACAGCTCCCAGGGTTTGCATTCACTTTTTCACTCACAATTGTGAACATGGTGACAAGTTTATTATCTTCATTCCAATTTGAGCACAAGTTTCTTGATGGCATGAAAAGTAGCTTAAACATCTGCATCTGAAATGCTAATTCCCACCACAGCAACATGGAGAAATGGGCATACAGTAGATCCAGTAAGTTGATTTCAATAGATGATATCCTAACCTTATTGAATCACATACTATAATTTGCATCCTCCTTTATACCGGCCGACAAGACCCCCATCTCCTAAAACATAGCCTAGTTTTGTATGTGGGAAAGAGAAGATAAGACCATGTTTCCTAAAACTCCACTGTCATTAACAGCTGCTAACTTGAACATGGCATGAAAGGAAACAAATTACTTTTCACTGTCCTATTATTGGTCCTATCCACTAGCAAACATAATCACTTGCACGCAGATTCAAGATATCAGATATTTACATTTATGGATATTTACATTTATAGATATTTTATGTCTGACTCTTTACAAGCCCATGAACTGCAGCACGCCAGGCCTCCCTGTCCATCACCAACTCCTGGAGTTTACTCAATCTCATGTCCATTGAGTCAGTGATGCCATCCAGCCATCTCATCCTCTGTCGTCCCCTTCTCCTCCGACCTTCAGCGTTTCCCAGCATCAGGTCTTTTCAAATGAGTCAGCTCTTCCTATCAGGTGGCCAAAGTATTGGAGTTGCAGCTTCAGCATCAGTCCTTCCAATGAATATTCCGTATTGATTTCCTTTAGGATGGACTTGTTGGGTCTCCTTGCAGTCCAAGGGACTCTCAAGAGTCTTCTCCAACACCACAGTTCAAACCCATCAGTTCTTTGGCACTCAGCTTTCTTCATAGTCCAACTCTCACATCCATACATGACCACTGGAAAAGCCATAGCCTTGACTAGATGGACCTTTGTTGGCAGAGTAATGTCTCTGCTTTTAATATGCTGTCTAGGTTTCTCATAGCTTTTCTTCCAAGGAGCAAGTGTCTTTTAATTTCACGGCTCCAGTCACCATCTGCAGTGGCTTTGGAGCCCCCAAAAATAAAGCCTCACTGTTTCCATTGTTTCCCCATCTATTTGCCATGAAGTCATGGGACCAAATGCCATGATCTTCACTTTTTGAATGTTGAGTTTTAAGCCAGATTTTTCACTCTCTTTTTTCACTTTCATCAAGAGGCTCTGTAATTCTTCACTTTCTACCATAAGGGAAGTGTCATCTGTTTATCTGAGGTTATTGATATTTCTCCTGGCAATCTTGATTCCAGCTTGTGCTTTATCCAGCCTGGCATTTTGCATGATGTACTCTGCATAGAAGTTAAATAAGCCGGGTGACAATATACAGCCTTGACGTACTCCTTTTCCTATTTGGAACCAGTCTGCTGTTCCATGTCCAGTTCTAACTCTCGCTTCTTGACCTGCATACAGATTTCTCAGGAGGCAGGTCAGGTGGTCTGGTATTCCCATTATTTGAGGAACTTTCCAGTTTGTGGTGATCCACACAGTCAAAGGCTTTGGCATAGTCAATAAAGCAGATATTTTTCTGGAACTCTCTTGCTTCTTCTATGATCCAACAGATACTGGCAATTTGACCTCTGGTTCCTCTGTCTTTTCTAAAACCAGCTTGAACATCTGGAAGTTCATGGTTCATGTACTGTTGAAGCCTGGCTTGGAGAATTTTGAGCATTATTTTGCTATTGCGTGAGATGAGTGCAATTGTGTGGTAGTTTGAGCATTCTTTGGCATTACCTTTCTTAGGGATTAGAATGAAAGCTGACCATTTCTAGTCCTGTGGCCACTGCTGAGTTTTCCAAATTTGCTGGCATATTGAGTGCAGCACTTACAGCATCATCATTTAGGATTTGAAATAGCCCAACTGGAATTCCATCACCTCCACTAGCTTTGTTCATACTGATGCTTTCTGGGGCCCACTTGACTTCACATTCCAGGATGTCTGGCTCTAGCTGAGTGATCAGACCATCATGGTTATCTGGGTCATGAAGATGTTTTTTGTATAGTTCTTCTGTGTATTCTTGCCACCTCTTCTTCATATCTTCTGCTTCTGTTAGGTCCATTTCTGACCTTTATTGTGCCCATCTTTGCATGAAATTTTTCCTCAGTATCTCTAATTTTCTGAAGAGATCTTTATTCTTTCCCATTCTATTGTTTTCCTCTATTTCTTTGCATTGATCACTGAGGAAATCTTTAATATTTTATGTATATTCATTAGAAAAAAACTACAGGTTATTGGAATTAGATTCAGTTGCCTCAGTTTACTATTACTTTCCTTCTTAGGGTTATATACAGCTTTAGAGTGATACTGAAAGTGAAAGTGTTAGTTGTTCAGTCATGTCTGACTCTTTGTGACCCCATGGACTCTAGCCCACCAGGCTCCTCTGTCCATGGGATTTCCCAGGCAAGAATACTGGAGTGGGCTGTCATATACTAGCCAATGCTAGAGACGAAGTGGCCTAAATCCTGAGAATCCCATGAAATACTGTGGAAATGGAACTGTTGTTACCTTAATTGACACATGGATATCAGGCTCTGGATGCATCAGCAACTCATACTGAGGATCATGATTTTAGGAAACCAAGTTAGTTTCTTTCTTTTTTTTTTTTTACCAAGTCATATGTTTATAAAATTTAGGATCACAATAAAATGGAAGTGGTTAGAAGGTACATTGGGAAACTATTTCCTTCAATCCTAAGTACAAAGTGTGCATCAGTTTAGGTGTGCACCCTAAGCACAACTGTGTGTACAATGAGCTTAACTGGAATATGTGTTGGAAAGCAAAATATGTCTTACAAGTAAATGGAGGTAAATTTCCTGAGAGCCCAATCACCCTAAATATGCACAATTCCTGAGCTGTGAGATGAAATCACATTCTTTCGTGGATCTGTAGTGTTTTTGTGAGTATTTGATACTGTTGATTTTATCAGTTTTATCAACATGGAGTTATTTGTCAGTGAGCCATCATCCCAGCAGGCTCAGCTCTGAGGGCAACCATTAACTTTGCCAACGCTGTGAGGATTCTGAGCATTAGTATTCTAATGAGACACTCATGTGTCTCCTTCTATATTAAGAGTATCTTTATGCTAAACCTGCTGCTTCTATGTCTAAACTGAAGTAACAGATTAAAGAAAAATTGACCCGAAAACAGAAGTTAATTTTTTTGCAATGTTTTTTTACAACTTGTCATTTATAATACCCAAAGTTATTTATAAAGTAGTTTATCCAATCCATCATCAATGAGGGACCACAAAATGGTCTGACTCTGTTTACAAACAGAAGTAATTTTTGATGAAATATGTTCCTATTTCCTTTGCTTGTTTGAAGAGCAAGAAAATATATAGTTGTATTTTATTCCAGGACTTTTCAACCAGGAGTGTTTCAATGGCAAAATGATGAAACATTCCTGACTTTTCCCCAGCTCAGTAAAAGGTAAGACAAGCTGTGCTGTGAATACCAAAGCCTTAGGCAGACTTCCACCAAGAGGGCAAATTTGTTTTTCTTTCTTTGAAGGAGTACATGTGGCTCATGAAGAACCATGAAACTAGGGGGAAATGAAGAGGAAACATTAAATCTATGAGGGAAAAGAAGACGTGGTATAATATATACATTACAAATCACTTCAAAAATCTGCTCCTAGGATCTAAAACAATTAAAGCCTTTGAAAAAATAGGCATAATTTTTTGCCCCCAAATTACTTAACATTTCCTCTTTATTTCATGTACCATTTTCCCCCTTACTTGCTGAAAAGTGATATCCTTATAGATGTCATTTGTAGAAACTGATTTAGCACTTATAAGTAGAAATATTTGTTGTATGTACCATGCACATATTTAAATTTGCAGTTCCCCTTATTATCATAAAACTTTTACAAAAATCAACCTATAACTACCCACAAAACAATGCTAAACAATCTATGTAGTTTAAAATATAATATCTGTAGTAACCCTGAAATAACTATGATATTTTGAAATAAAATAATAAGAATCTTTGGGATGGCAAAAGAGTATCTCAAGTCAGCTTAGAGTTATAAACATCATAGTAGGGATTTCAGAATCCTTACATATAAGAAATAGAGCTAGAATCCATCTGCCATGGCTCTTTAGTTCTCATTCTGAACTTCCAGACTATACTTAGAAACTCTCATTGTAACTAAAATTTTGGGGTTCCCCGTAGAGATCTTCAGTTGATTAGGAATGTTTTATGGATAAGTGTCCTTTGACTGAAATGCAATGCTTCATTCTAATATCTTAATGGTTGACGTACTGGGAAAGTTTTAACTGCAAAGTGTACACTGCTTTCTAAGGCTGCTGCTTCTCCATTTTTGAGTACTCTAGAATAAACTGTTACATAAATTTTAATAACTTTAAATTTGATAAAAGGACAAACATCTAATTAACATTTATGCTTAGGCATTTCAGAACAATCCACACTCAAAAAACAGAAGCCTTGTACACTGTTATTAGAAATGTAAACTGGTGCAACCACTACAGAAAACATTATGGAGGTTCCTTAAAAAACTAAAAATAGAATTACCATATAATTTAGCAGTTCCTCTTCTAGGTATATATTCAAAAAAGAAACCCACTAATTTAAAAAGATACATACATGCAACACAATGTTTGCAGCAATTCTATTTACAATAGCCAAGATGTGGAAGCAACCCAAATTAAGATGTGGCATATACATATGTGCACACTCAGAGTGGAATATTATGCAGCCATAAGAATGAAATTTGAAGCAACATGGATGGAACTGGAGATTATCATAGTTTTCAGTGAAGTAAGTTAGGCAGAGAAAAACAAGTATTATGTGACATGAAGTCACATATATGTGGAATCTAAAAATATCAATGAACCTATTTACAAAACAGAAACAGACTCACAGGTATTGAATATAAACTTGTGACTATCAAAGGGAAGAGGGAACAAGGAAGGGACAAATAAGGAGTATGGGATTGACAGATACTAATTACTATATATAAAATAGATAAGAAACATGAATTTACTATATAGGACAGGGAATGACAGCCATTATTTTGTATTGATCTATTAAAAGAATATGGGCTTCCCTGGTGGCTCAGCGGTAAAGAACCCACCTGCCAATGCAGGAGACACAGGTTTGATTCCTGATTGGGAAGATCTCCTGGAGAAGGAAATGGCAACCCACTCTAGTATTCTTGCCTAGGAAATCTGACTGACAGAGGAGCCTGGCTGGCTACAATGCATGGGATCACAAGAGTCAGACCTGCTAAAGCAATTGAACAATAACATAAAAGAATATGCAATAATACTGAATTACCATGCTCTGCACCCGAAACTAACACAGTATTGTAAACCAGCATCCATCAGAAAATCCACATCCATATACATAGGTATTCATGCATTCATCACCCCGGGGTTGAGCGCCTACCACATCCATGTGCAGTTCCTTTAGGACCTGGGAGTAAAAAGCACATCGCCTGGCCTTTAAATTTTATAGTCTCATATCAGGAGATAGCCATGTACAAACAGGCCCGAAAGCGTGATACAGGAAGGAGAATTCTGATACTGCTATGTGAACCTTAATGCCATCGAAGAATCCCACAAAGAAAAGTTCAGAAAATGAGTAATTTCTTTGACAAATTTACAAAATCAAAGTTCCCGTTTCAATTAAGTGTTATATAGTAACTATGCCATACAAGTGATATCTGTGACTGTTCAATCTTATCCAACAATGCTCAACTTTTAAATTAAAAAGAAAAATTATTCAAAATGTGCATTATTTATTTTTCAATCTTTCTTTCTAAACAAATAACCTTAAATGCCTCTATATCAAACTCAAAAGGTAATAAGTCACAAGTATATTTTGAGAAAAGAATTTTAGTTCAATATNTTCATGTTTGAATAATGCATAGAATGGTGAGATGTTTATTTTGAGATATAAAAATGAACAGTGACTGTGCTCTGAAAACAAAGCATTTTGTTTGTTTATTTATTTATTTAAAATGTTTCTATCTCCTGAGCCCTCAGTGGGAGAGTTCTGGACCTCCAAAGAGTCTTCTGATCTATATCTGCTATCATATTTCAACTCATTTGACTTTAAATGACCACTTCAAAGTAAGCTGCTTAACAAACGGTTCTTCATTTAGGTCAATAAAAGACTTTTAGATACATAAGATTTTAAAATTTTTAAAATTTAAAACTAAAACAAAGAAAAAATAAGCAAAAGGCAAGCTGTATAATCTGGAGATAAAGTTGAAAAACATATGATAAAAAAGTGACACATAATATATAAAGAGAACATGCTAGCAAATATAATGTGCCATTCTTTTACCAACAGGTGTGTAGAAAATGTAGAAAATGGTGCACATTTAAGAAAAAGAATAATAAAGATGGTTATAAACATACAGAAAATGTTTCAACTTCATTAGAAATATACTTACATATATGTGTATTGGTATATACAAATTCCTATACATTATATATACATAAATGGCAAATACAGCTATATATGATGAACATTTCTATATATGATGAGTGAGGGAATGAGTGAGAGTCTCTCAGTTGTGTCCGACTCTTTGCAACCCTGTGGACCTTAGCCCATTAGGTTCCTCTAGCCCATGGAATTCTCTAGGCAAGAATACTGAAGTAGGCTGCCATTCCCTTTTCCAGGGGATCTTCTCAACCCAGGGATCAAACCTGGGTCTCCTGTGTCACAGGCAGATTCTTGATGATCTGAGCCACTAGGGTACCCCATCAGTAACCATATACGTATACCCCCTTTACATATGTGTATAAGAAATGTGAGCATACCAAGCTTACAGGTGAGTTTTTATATCTACTATATACATTAAGAACAACAGAAATTAGATGAAAACTCATTCTGTCCTACTGTTCTCAGTACTTATCTCTTGGCACGACAAAACATTTGAACATAATTTTGGATGAGCTTAACAAAGTGTCATTTTTGATACCAAAAAAATAATCTTTCTACTATTTGCAGCACTAGTCAAATATTCACATTTAGTAATAAAGTTCTATACTTTTCAAGATATCTAATAAATTTTTGTATGAGAGTTATTTTGGGGATCCAATACTCAGATGATGGGGGAACAAAGAGACTGTTAAGTTACCTGCTTAACAGACAAGACAGGCAAGAAAGGCCAAAGTCCTCACAGAAAGGCAAGATTGAATCTAGGTTTGAGCTCACCTCCCCTGACTGCTCCTGTGCACGTGAGGCATGGGGAACAGGGAGACCTGGGTTGAGGGTTTGTTCCAAAATTTCTGAGCACATTTTCTTTATTTAAACTAATTTTCATGTGAAAATGCACTGAAATAACTATTTCTTCTAAAGTATTTATCTTAAGCATCTTGGTGCCAAAGCTGGCAAGTAACAATCACTCAGAAATGGCAGTATTCATTTCCCATCTGAGATTATTTTAAATTGTTGTTTCTTTTAATGAAAAAAAAGGATAGATCTTAAAGAATCACTTATGTAGAGCAAAATCATAATGTGCATGCTTCAACATCCTTCATTGTTGAAATGTAAAAACAAAAGTTTTTTTCAAACATTTTAAAATAGTTCATTACAATTTTTTAAAATCAGATTTAGTCAAAGCTGTCATTGAGACATTGAAAACAAATGTTTTCAATTTGTCTTTTTATGGAGTTATCTTAAAGCTTCACTCTGGTACAGAACCAAAGTTTAATAAAGAAAACACTTCAGATATTTCATTTCGAAAGAATTTTCTGAAAATTGATGTTTTGTTTAACTCTTCAGGAATTCAAGCTGGAAGATTGCAAGTGACATTTTTTTCAGGAAAGAGTTGCCAAGGGAATCAAATGTGTTATATGAACAATTCACATACATTAAGTAGGTAGGTTTGTTGGGACTGACCCTGAGTAAACTTTGCTTCCAAGCTGTCTTTTCTTTCTTGTTTGAAACCTCCTGCATATCAATTTCCCAGGGCTCTTCTGTGACTCCCGTGGGCATGGTCCTTGCAGTCATGCTTCCTGGTTCAGATCTATCCCTTCCCCAGATGCACTTTTGATTCCAATTTCCTTGGGCCCTGCTTCATAATTATTTAAACACATAGACACACACACACATAGACACACACACACATAGACACACACACACACATGAACTAGTACAAGCCTTTCCTCTTTTGTCAATAGGATAATGTAATACTTATTTTAGTAACATTAGTATTTTAACCTCTGTGCTGTGCTCTGCTTAGTCCCTCAGTCCTCTCCGACTCTCTGTGACCCCATGGACTGTAGCCCACCAGGCTCCTCTGTCCACGGAAATTCTCCAGGCAAGAAGACTGGAGTGCATAGCCTATCCCTTCTCCGGGGGATCTTTCTGAACCAGGAATTGAACCAGGGTCTCCTGCATTGCAGGTGTATTCTTTACCAGCTGAGCTACCAGAGAAGCCCATTTTAACCTCTACTCTCACTTAATACAAAAATGTTTTTCTGAAAATTAGAACTGAGGCCTTGGATGGAGTCATTGGTGAATACGGAAGGCCTTTGATGTGTGTAATTCTATGTAAATAAATTTGAACCTGAAGTAATATAGAAAGTAAAAACTTATATCACCATAGTGTCCTGAAATAAGTTGATCAGTGTTTCCCTCCTCATTTCCACACTTTCCCTACTTTTAGGCATGGGATTTGTGTTTCTCCAACATCAGTGTACCTGGGGTCTTGGTACAATAAGATGCTGAGTCAGCAGGTCTGGTGTGCAGTCTAAGGCTCTGCATTTCTAAGTAACTCTCAGTAATACAGCAGCTGCTAGCCGGTGGACTGTATTTTGAGTGTTACTGTGAGACACAGAATGTTTTGTGTCTAGAGAATAAGGCTTACCTAAATATAGCAGGCAGTAAAGAATGCTTTACCTCTCAAATATTATGAAAAAAATATGTCATACGAAGAAAGAAAATGGCAACCCATTCCGGTATTCTTGCCTGGAGAATCCCATGGACAGAAGAGCTTGGCAGGCTACAGTCCATGGGGTCACAAAGATTCAGATATACTGAGCAACTGAGCACACATATCATATGAAAGATTTAAATATCATCTACGTTATGTTAATATATATAGTTTTCTCTATTTTATCCCCTTCTTCCTCAAAATATCTCATCACGACAAAGTAAAAATCTCATTTGAAATAGGTTCTTCGTGGCTTAGCCAAACAAGACTTTCCCAACTTCATTCTAACCATGTAAACTGTGCCCATTTGCTCTGCATTTAGTATTTTTTTATACAGGTCAGTACATTTGTAGGAGTCCCTCTGTCTGGGGTTTACTATCTTGACTTGCCTTTTCTGCTCCCTCTGGAAACTGCCTTCACGAATCAAATCATATTCAGCCACCTTATGCCTCGTGATCTAGCACCATATAAATTAATAACCTAACATTAAAGGAAAAAAATCAGCAGAAATTTTTAGAGAAAAAAATATATCACTGCAAAAAGTAAAACCTATAATTATCTTGCTCATTAACATGTTCAGAGCAGCTAGAATTCTGATTGTCAATCAGACTTGTTTTTGTACATTGAAAAATATCTCTTCAAACTAATGTAGAAAATTGAAGTTAAGATTCAGTAACTGATTCAGTAATGACTTCCCATATCCATTGTCAATTTCCCCTGAGATTCTTATGCAAAAACAGATATAAATCTGCAACAATGATGGAAACTAGGACTACCGATAAAAGACATGCCAGAGCTTAGAGGGAATTCTCAGGTACGAAGAACAGATGAAGCCCTGAGTCACAGCAACAGGAGTAGGGATCTTGGAAAATGACAGTCTGTCCTGAACACTGACCCACACATGCAGACACTGCCCCAAGCTGAGGGAGACAACCGTGAAAGAAAGCAAATTTTTTCCGTAGCCAGAGACATTTTTTCCCACTTGAGACCTAACTTCCAAAAGCCTTCTGAGAATACAGCAGGCCTATTCCAAAAGCAATTCCTTTCCTTTCCCTTCCCTTTCTCTTCTTATGTAGTGCAGAATCTGCCTGCCTCCATAATAAATGTTAAAATTGTGAGCCATCCACGTCATCATCATAGGCTCCCTCGCACTTAAGGGTGGTCAGGTAAACCTGTTCTGAACAACGAGATAGAAGGGGGCTTCCGGGGAAATTTTTTTACCTGAGAAGAGATGAATTACTATCTCCCACCACTCTTTTCTTCTGGTTTTTAAACAGCTCATTTGTAAAACTGAAGGTAACCTGCTAAGGATGCTGAGCAGAAGAGAAAGAAGGAAAAGAGGCTGAGTTGCTTATTAACCTTGTGCTTCTCTCCCTCTGAGGGCTTCCCTAAGGCACTGTGTTCATTACAGCTGGAAGAGCTGATATGGTACATAACACAGGCTGAAAAAATGAAGGAGGTGTGTATTCTGTAATTTTTGCATATCTGATCTTCTCTTGCTTATAGACAAAAGGATTTCAGCAATACAGTTCATGGAAAATTATACCCCCCCCCCTTTTTTTCTTAATTCTCTGTCAGTCTAACCTGAGTCATAAGAGTCTTGGAGGCCTCTATGCATGAGATGCAACCGTGAAGCTGGACTATAGGGAACTCCAGATAGCAGTACAGAGAACTTTTTTATTTTTCCACTCTTTCTTCGAGTGGAGCAACCTAAGGCTGGCATCTGAGGCCCCCAGTTAAGACAGAAGGTGCCATATCTGAAAGGAGATGTGTGGATACTCAGAGAAGGCAGCTTTCAGGCCTGTATGAGTGTGCCTCTTGGATGCTGGCCTGCCAGAGTCCAGTGGACCTATGCCTCAGTGAGCAATCAAGAGAATGCTTAAAAGGAGCCAAGGGCATCCAGCAACCAGAAAAATGAAGACGGTAAGGAAATAAAAATGAGCAGCTAGTAAAACAGCCGCTGAAGGAGAAAGACATTTTGGTTACAAAAATAATAATAGACACTTAGCAACTTTCTAATGAGACACTAAAGAGATAACCTAGGAAAAATAATAATTTCCTAAATAAATATTCTAGTAGATAAAGCAAAGAAAAATCATCTGTGTAAGAGCTGAATTAGTTGATTTAGAGATCAACTGCCTTTATATCCTTTATATTTTAGAGCAGTTTTAGGCTCACAGCAAAATTGAGCAGAAGGTACAGAAATTTTGCAAATAATTCCTGACCCTTCTCATTCATATCCTCCTCAGTTATCAAAATCCCCATCAGGGTGGTACATTTTGTTATAATTGATTAACCTACATTGACCCATACAATAATTCAAAGCCCATACTTTACATTAGGGTTCATTTTTGGTTGTACATTCTATGGATTTATACATTTATCTGATATTATAATGATATACAGGCTTCCCTGGTGACTCAGAGGTTAAAGCATCTGCCTCCAACACGGGAAACCTGGGTTCGATCCCTGGGTCAGGAAGATCCCCTGCAGAAGGAAATGGCAACCCACTCCAGTATTCTTGCCTGGAGAATCCTATGGATGGAGGAGCTTGGTAGGCTACAGTCCATGGGGTTGCAAAGAGTCAGACACGACTGAGTGACTTCACTGACTTCACTAGGTCAGTAGAGTGGAGTTCTCATGAATAGAATCAGAATCAGAATCAGTATCATAATGATATACACAGTACAGTAGATCCTTGAGCAAGGCAGAAGGCAGTCAAAAATCCACATAAGGCTATCTCTGCCTCAAAAGCAAAGGAACTGATAAATGGTTCACCCAAAGGCAGGAAGCTGAAACAGTGTGGATAGAATCAGGACTCAAAAACTAACTCTTTTGATTCTAGAGAACAAATTGTGCTCTCTAATTGAACACAAACTTTTCCATTTTCCGTAAAATGAAAATGCAGTTATATATTTATTGAAATAAATCCTGGTAAAGTGACTCATGCAGTTCAAATCCATGTTGTTCAAGAATCAACTTATTTTCATTGCCCTAAAAATCTTCTGTGTTTCACCTAACTTCCCTTCTCCTTCAACTGGCAATAACTGATCTTTTATTTTCAATTAATTTTTTCATTTTAATTGGAGGATAATTACTTTACAATATTGTGGTGGTTTTTGCCATATACTGACATGAATCAGCCATGGGTGTACATGTGTTCCCCATCCTGAACCACCCTCCCACCTCCCTCCCCATCCCATCTCTCTGGGTTGTCCCAGAACCACTGATCTTTTTATTGTCTCCATAGTTTTGCCTTTTCTAGAATCATATAATAGAATCATACAGCTTAAAGACTGGCTCTTCTCATCTAGCAATATGCAATTAAAGTTCCTTTCTTTTCATAGCCAGATAGTTCGCCTTTTTTTTTTTTTTTTTACTTGTATTTCCCTTTAGATGTTAGGTGTAGCTGTTTTGTAGATATGCTTTGCAAGTTGAGGAAGATCCCTTCCCCATCAGACCTGGTGTTTTTGTTTTGAAACATATTTAATTATTGATTTAATATGTTTAACTGATCTGCCTGTTCAGATTGTCTGTTTTTTTCTTGTGTGAGTTTTGGTGGTTTATGTCTTTCAAGGAACTGGTAAAGATAAATTCTTGGTTATCAAATTTCTGGGCCTAGAGTTCTATTTGACATTCCTTTATTAGTCTTTTATTATCCATGGGACCTATTGTGATACCCTATTTTTCAAATTAGTAATTGCTGTCCTCTCTCATCTTCTTAGCCTAGATAGAGGCTTAGCAGTTTTACCGATCTTTTCCAAGAACCAATTCTTGGTTTCACTGAATTTACCTACTGGCTTCAATTTATTTGTGCTCTAGTTTTTCTTATTTGTTGTATTTTGGTTACTTTGGATATAATTTTTCTTTTTATAATTTCCTAACATGAAAGCTTAGATTATTGATTATAGATCTTATTTTCCTAATATATGCATTAAATTCTATAAATTTCCCCTCTATGCAAAATGCTTTCATTGCATCCCCCAAATTTTGATGTGATCTTTGAATATATTCCTTTTTTTTTTAGATTTCACTTAGGATTTCTTCATTGACCTATGTGTTATTGAGAAGTGCATTCCTTAAAGTAAGTATTTTGGTATTTTCCAGCTATCTTTCTGTTACTGATTCCTAGTTTAATTCCACTGTGGTCTGAGAGCTAGTAGAGTATGATTTCTATTATTTCAAATTTGGTAAGTTATGCTTCATGACTCAAATGTGGTCTCTCTTGGTTAACATCAGAAGAATGTATATTCTCCTATTATTGGCTCAACTAATGTAGACGTATATACAGTTGACTGATTATGCTACTGAATTCAAATATGTCTTTATGGTTTTCTGCTTGCTGGATCTGTCCATTTCTGATAGAGGGATGTTGAAGTCTCCAGCTATGATATTGAACTCATCTGTTAGTATTTCTCCCTACAGTCCTATAATTTTTGCCTCATGCATTTTGATACTCTTTTGTTAGATGCATATGTGTTAAAGATTATTATGGCTTTCTGGAGAATGACTCCCCATCATTATGAAGTGTCCTTCTTTATTCCTGATAATTTTCCTTGTTCTGAAATCTGCTCTGTCTGAAATTAGCAGTTACTCCTGCTTTCTTTTGATTGATGTTATTAGCATGGTGTATTTTTCTCCATCCCTTTACTTTTAATCTACATGTGTCACTGTATTTAAAGTGGGCTTCTTATGGACAATATATAGTTAGGTGTAGGTCTCTTCTTTCAACAGGTATATTTAGACTGTTGGTGTTTTTGTTAATACTGTTGGATTAACATCTACCACATTTGTTAATGTTCTCAGTTTGTTGCCCTTGTTTTTTTGTCCCTATTTTTGTCTTCCATTGGTTTTTCTTCCATTTGTGGTTTTAAGTGACTATTTGATTTTCTCTCCTTTTTTAATATCAGTTATACTTCATTTCTTATTTTTTTTTAGAGGTTTGCAATTTACATTTACAACTAATCCAAGTCTACTTTCAAATAACACTATATTGCTTCACATCACAGATAGTATGAATAACTTATAATAACAAAATAATCTTGATACATCTCTCCTTATAATATTGCTATCATTTACTTCACCACCATATAAGAATACATAAATATCTATAAATGTAAATAATATATACATAAATACTATCCTGTGACAAGCATTGATGTGGAGAGAAAAGCAAACCAAAAATTTTAAATATCATAAAAGATATACCATTGGGAAAAAAAAAACCCAGGGCTGCTGGGGTCTAAGGGAATGATGCTGGCAATATTCAAATTAGTACAGGCTGTAAAAAAAATGATCCCCATTTTATTTAAAAAAGTAAACAGTTTTATTTTGGTGGGGATGTAAACTGGTACACCCATTATGAAGAACTTATGGAAGGTTCCTTAAAAACTAAAAATAAAGCTACTATATGATCCAGCAGTCCCACTCTTGGGAATAAGGGAGGGGACATACGTATACCTATGGCTGATTCATGTTGATGTTTGACAGAAAACAACAAAACTCTATAAAGCAATTATCTTTCAATTAAAGATAAATTAATTTTTTAAAAAGTTATATGCAACCAAATAGTCATTGTAGCACTAGTTATAACAGCCAGGACATGGAAGCAACGTAAATGTTCATCAAGACAGAAATGAGTAAAGATGTCATGTGTGTAGTGGAATATTACCCAGCCATTAAAAAGGACAAAATAATGCTATTTGGAGCAACATGGATGGATCTAGAGATTGTCATAATGAGTGAAGCAAGTCAGATAGAGAAAAACAAATATCACATGATATTGCTTACATATGGACTCTAAAAAATGGTACAAATGAATTTATTTTAAAAATAGAAATTAAAAAATAAAACAAAGAAACAGAGTCACAAATGTAGAAAATAGTCTTATAGTTACCACGGGGGAAGGGGACAAGCAATAAATTGAGAGATTGGTATTGGTATATATACACTAGGGAACTCTACTAAATTCTTTATAATGACCTATGCCATTATATATATATAGGGAAAAGAATATAAAAAAGAGTCAATATATGTTATGTACAACTGATCCACTTTGCTGTACACCTGAAACTAACACAACATTGTGAATCAAATATACTACAATAAATTTTTTTAGAAAGAAAAATTGTTTTAAATATATATAATCTATACACCAACCTCATTTTTAAAAGGACCAGTATGAAATGCACAAAAGAGAAGTAAAGATGTTCTAATTTGCTCATCTTATTTAGGAAAAGAAAAATATTTTCTTTAATTGATGATATATTTAGAGAATTTAAGTTCACTTACAATATTAAACATTCTGAAATAATCACTCATAAAATTAAAAGGAGACTATATATTTCTACGTTACAAAATAGAAAACAAAGAAAATACAGCAATTTTCTCTGCTAGTGATTGAACTTTTGGTCTGGGGTTAGTCTGTGAAGAAGTAATAACTTAAGTCAATTTGTGACTTAGGAACAGGAGTTAATACTGCCAAACCTGAATGCCCCACCCCCATTTTAAGAACATAGGAAAAGAAAGTTTTTAAAAATAGAATAAAAATCAGAAAAT
>SJYQ01001103.1:793858-818755 GCA_006410935.1 Redunca redunca | reverse complement strand
GTAAGAATATCTAACTGAAGCCAAAAGCTAAATGAATTTAAATATAAAACTTCAGAGATATTCCATTTAATTCAGAATTAACATAAGCATTCCTATTGCAATCATTGTAGTTCAGTATTACTCTTGAAGTTCTGGTTTATTCAATGAAAATAGAGGAAAAGAAACTACCAGGATATGAAAAAAAATTTTTTCAAATATGTAAAAATTTAGAACTTTAGGGTTCTTCAAATGAAGATTGGTTAAAAGTGAACCAGTACAATTTCACTAGCATTAATAACATGATTTTACAAGATACTAAAACTAGAATATGTCTACAACATATAACATAAAAATGTCAACTATCGTTAACTCACTGAACAAGTAAGTGCCAGGCATTATTTTATGCAATGGGAACTAAAGATTTAAAAACAGTAAAATAAAACACCACAAAACCCTGCTCCCATGGAGCTTACCTTCTAGTAGGGGAATGAAGAGAGACAAATAAACAAGAAAATGTATTTCTATTCATATTCATGTTTATAATGTTTAAAACATTATTGTCACTTTAGTTCCTGATTTTTTAATACAGAAATACATATGTAAAAGATTGGAAGCTTAAATATCAAAATCTAAACTGTGGTTATTTCCAAACATTGTAACTGTGAACGATTTCATAGCTTGAATGGTTTTCTTGCTTTTCAAAAATTATTTCTACAATAAACACAAAGCTACAAAAATTTAGAAATATAAAGTCCAACATAAAGCATCACAATTTTTCATTGCTTTTCAATTTATTTATAACCCAGAATGTTAATGATCAAACGTCCTATCACAGACCAAACTATAGCCATAAAGATCAATTGTAGTGTGATTTCTCTCCATTATGTTGTGTTGGAAGCCATACCAGAGTTAAATTTGAAATCTATGCTTCTCTGCAATTAAAATAAATTATATATAATCAAAAACAGTAAAGATTAAGATCAGCTGCCAGTTGCATCGACATCCAAACCATACTCTGCCCTCAAATTCCAAGTTGTAATTTGCTAAGCTGAAAGAACAAACATACATTATTTGTAGAGCCAGACATATGATTATCTGGATAAAAGTATGTGTGCCATCCCCATAAGGCATAATCCAATACATTACTACCTAGCTGAAAAGCCAAATTTGATTCATTCTTATCCTACTGATTCATGCTTATGAATAAATTTCAGTACCCAGTGCACCTATAACCTTGGAAAATATATATTATGCATTTATTATCCATTTACAAAATACAGGGTTTTACCCAAGTACAGCTGTTCTCTCATTTTGGTACATATTCTAATATTATGAAACGTTACAGAGAATGACAAATATTGTTCCAGAAGAAAGATGGAAATATATATACCCTGCACCATAATAAAAACAGTGATTATATGGCAAAATGAAACAAGAAGATTGGGCTTGGTATCTATATGAGAGCAAATATTCAAGAAAGTTTTCCAGTGCTTACTTCTACCAGTAAAATAAAGTCCGTTACCTAAATAAATCATATGACTTGTTATATTCCCTGATAGAAGACACTACAGAAGCAGACCATCTCATTTCTGAACACTGTTCATATTTAGTAGGTTGTGCTTTAAATGGAATTCCTAGGGGTGAACATAAACTGCTCCTCTAAGTTGACTTTTTCTCTCACCCAACCCCTGACATTTCCCTCTCTCCAGGGTTGATTTATTGTGCATTTACTATGAAAAACAACCATTTTATAGGGCTCTGACAATGGTAGACAGGTTCTGGCATACAAAGATCAAAAGATAGGATCCAAAGGAGTCACATTCTAGTTGGGGAACTAGAATTGTAAAAAAATAATTCAGTAATTACATATTCCAAGCTGGTTTCTTATAGTTAATTTCTATTAATAATCCCATAGTGTTATGGTCAGAAAAAATGCTGGTATGATTTCAATTTTCTTACATTAACCAAGGCTCACTTTGTGGCCCAGCATGTGGTCAATCCTGGAGAATATACCATGTGCACTTGATAAGAATATGTACTCTGCTGTTTTGGGATGGAATGCTGTATAAATATTAAGTCCAGCTGATCTAAAGTATCATTTAAGTCCTGTGTTTCCCTATTGACTTTATGTCTAGATGATCTATTGATGCAAGCATGGTGTTAAATTCCCCCATTGTTATTGGGTTACTGTTGATTTCTTCCCTTATGACTGTTATGATTTGCCTGATGTATTGAAGTGCTCCTACGTTAGGTGCATATATATATTTACAGTTGTTATATCTTCTTTTTGGATTGATCCCTTATCATTATGTAGTATCTTTCTTTGTCTCTTGTAATGATATCTACCTTAGTATATTTTGTCTGGTATGAACACTGTTACTCTAACTTTCTTTCTATTTCCATTTGCATGGAATATCTTTTTCTATTCCCTCATTTTCAGTATGTATGTATCCCTAGATTTGAAGTGGGTCTTTTGCAGACAGTGTGTATATATATATGGGTCTTGTTTTTATATCCAGTCAGTCATTCTATGTATTTTGGTTAGAAAATTTAATCCATTTATGGTTAAAGTAACTATTGATATGTATGTTCTTACTGCCACTTTGTTAAGTGTTTGGATTTGTTTCCAAATTACCAATGGCATTTCTCGCAGAAACAGAACAAAGAAATCTTAAAATTTGTGTGGAGACACAAAAGACCCCAAATAGCCTAACAATCTTGAGAAAGAAAAACAGAGCTGAAGGAATCAGGCTCCCTGACTATCAATGACACTACAAAGCTACAGTCATCAAAGCAGCATGGTACTGGCACAAAAGCAGAAATATAGATCAAAGGAACAGGACAGAAAACCCATAAATAAACCCATGCACTTATGGCAAGTTAATCCATGTCAAAGGAGAAAAGTCTACACAATGGAGAAAAGACAGTCTCTTCAACAAATGGTGCTAGGAAAACTGGACAGCTACAGGTAAAAGAATGAAATTAGAACATTCCTTAACATCATATACAAAATAAACTCAAAAGGGATTAAGGACCTAATTATAAGAACAGATACTGCCTAATTCTTAGAGGAAAACATAGGAGAACACTCTTACATAAATCACAGCAATATATTTCAATCCATCTCCCAGAGTAAAGGAAATAAGACCAAAAATAAACAAATGGGACCTAATTAAACTCAAAAACTTTTGCACAGCAAAGCAAACTATAAACAAAATGAAAACGCAGTGCTCAGGATGGGAGAAAACATCTGTAAACAATGAGACCAATAAGGGATTAGTCTCCAAAATTTGTAACAGCTCATGTGACTCGATATTTAAAAAACCAACAACCAAAACCAAAAAAATAGGCAAAAAACCTACATAGAAATTTCTCTTTTAAGACACAGATGGCCAAGAGGCACATGAAAAAATGCTCAACACTGAATATTAGAGAAATGTAAAGCAAAACTACAAGGAGATATTACCTCACGCCAGTCAAATGGCCATTATCAAAAAACTCTACAAACAATAAATGCTAGAGAAGGTTTAGAGAAAAGGGAATATTCCTACACTGTTGGTGGGTATGTAAACTGGTATAGTCACTATGGAGACCAGTATTGGAGGTTACTTATAAATTTAAAATAGGGCTAACATATGATTCAGCAATCACATTCCTGGACATATATCCAGAGAAAAATATGGTTTGAAAGGATATATGCACCCCAATGTTCATTGCAACAGTATTCACAATAGCCAGGACATGAAAGCAACCTAAATGTCCAACAAATAGTAATAGAGAAAGAAGATGTGAGATATATATATATATATATATATATATATATATATACAGTGGAATAATTACTCAGCCATTAAAAAGAATGAAATAATGCTGTTTGCAGCAATGTGGATGGACCTGGGGATTATCAGATTAAGTAAGTCAGACAGAGAAAGACAAATATCATATGATATCACTTCCATCCAAAATCAAATGAACTTATTTACAAAACAGAAATAAACTCAGAAAATAAACATGGTTACCAAGGGGGGATGGTAAGGGAAGGGATAGATTTTAAACCAAGGATTGACAAGTACACACTGTTATTTAAAATAGTTAGTTAAACAAGGATCTGCTGTATAGCACAGGGAACTCATATCAATACTCTGTAACAACCTAGGTGGGAAAGAAGACTATGAAAAACAATAGACAGATGTGTATGTATAACTGAATCACTTTGCTGTACACCTGAAATTAACACAACATTTTGTTAATCAACTATACTCCATTATAAAATAGTAATTTTTACAAAAAAGAAAAAGAAAATAGCTATTTGCCTTGTATGTACCAAGCAGAAAAGTAGTAATAAAATGAGGAAAAATGGAAAATATTTTGGGGGGGTTGGGTGAAGGGTTGGGGAAAGTTTTATACAGAGGTTGTTTTAGAAGGTTGTTGATTTTTTATAGTTCTACCCTTTGAACAAACCGATCAAACAATACCCTTTTTAATAGGATGGGACAAACATTACATATTTGATTGTAGCATGGTGTATTTTAGTCTTCTCTTTTCTGTATGTCTTTAATTGATGACATGGTTCCTGGACATGTCATCATTTGAAAAGTCCACCTCAACTTCACTAAACCAACCTTTGGCCCCATTCAGTATTTATAGCCTAGCATGGGCTTCCCAGATGGTTTGGAGGATAAAGAATCTGCCTGCAATTCTGGAGACACAGGAGGCATGGGTTAGATCAAGCCGTGGGCTGGGAAGATCCCCTGGAGGAGGAACGGCAGCCCGCTCCAGTGTTCTTGCCTAGAAAATCCCATGGACAGCGGAGCCTGCCAGGATAGTTAGTGTCCAAAGGGTCACAGAGTCAGACAGGACTGAGCGGCTAAGCAAGCAAGCAAGCAACACAGGTCACTGCTGTGGGCCATTGAGCACACAGGCAGCTTCCATTCTAACGAGAAGGATAATTTTAAAAATAAATTAAAATGATAGTGACTTTAGTGTGGGAGAAACGATATAGATGAAGGGATGGGATGGTCTCTTAAAGTGGGAGTGGGCAAACCATGGCCTGCCATCTGATCCTGTAAAGAGAATTTGCTTGGAACAACAGCCACAATCATTCATTTACACCTCGCCTTTGGCTAATTTCTTGCTCTAATGACAGATTTCGGTATCTGTGACAAAGACCATATGATTACGCAGGCTAAAAATTTACTATCTGGATCTTTACAGAAAAAGTCCGTTTCTCCCATCTTAGAGGAACAGATACTAGGTGTGAGGCCCAAGTGAAAAAAACAAAAATATTAGTTGTCTATGGCCACATAAGAAATTACCTTAAGACTTTGTGACTTAAAACAGTGGATATTTATTATCTCACAGCTTATGTGGGTAAGGACTGAGGTGTGGCTCTACTGGGTCCACTGACTTGGGGCTTCTGCCAAGGATGCAATCAAGGAGCCAGCGTGGGCTGCAGTCACCTCAGGCTCAGCTGCAGGGGATCTTCCTTCAGGTCCCCTCACAGGCTGTTGGCAAGCCTTCAGTCTTCATGCATTGTTTGGAGACATCAGTTCCTTGCCAAGTGGGCATCTCACAACACAACAGCTGGTTTTCCTTAGAACAAGGGATTAGAGGGCATGAATGAAAAGTACAGAGAGCCCAAAGAGAGGCCACTATCTAAATTCTACTCTCAAAAGTGACTTCTCATTAATGTTCCCATGTTCTATTCACTAAAAGTGAGTCTGAAGGTTCAGTGTATGCACAAAGGGAGAGGACGACACAGGATATAGATATTGGAGAGAGGGATTTGGGGGAGTCATGTTATAAGCTGCCCACCACAAGAAGTCTTAGGAAGAGCATTGTAAGCTAAGATTACAGATATTGTAAAGCCCCCAAGTTAAACATGAGCTTGGTTGGAATGGGAGAAGTCAGTCTCTCAGGAACGACAAGCTTACATGACTGGATTGTGTGGAAGGAAAATCAGATATCAGGGAAATAAGATCTGAGATTACAGAGATTTTATAAATATGCAAAAGTCATTAGATTTTATTTCAAGCATAATTGAAGTCCACTGGAAAACTTTAAGTTGGGGAGATGACATATTTAGATTTAAGATTTAAAAAGATTTATTCTAGAGACTGTAAACTTCGCTAGCTAAGACCATATAGCTAATTTCAGCTGTCATGGGAATCTCCGGTAACGTGGATACTGAGCATATCGACTCCTAGAAGAGCCTTTGAATTTAATGACAATAGTGGATTGAGGCTACATAAGTAGCTAGAAGATAGCTGGATAAATACAGATGTGACAATTCAAGTATATCAAATTAACCAAATTCTAGTAGGAATAACTAGTTTTTGAAAAGTGGTATCTTAACGATTATTTGAAATATATTTTACTAAAATTCCAGATGGCTATTATGGCAGACACTGTCCATTACTATAAATGTACAATGATATGTAGTCATCCTCTTTCTGAGAAAATGTTTCTTAACAAAATCATATCCTTTTTTGAGTAAACAGTCATTTGCCCTGTCCAGACTCAGCACAAATCTAAAAGCAGTGGGAATACACAGTCAGTTTAACGTTCATTCAGATATGTCACTCACATCTATGACTTGAATATTAATACATGATTATTCCAAGTCCATCATCTCTTCCTTTTTCACCACAGGCTCTTATACCCTGTTTTTGACTATTTTTGGATTCCTTGGTGGATTAAACTATCAATTTTTCACTGTCATATTCCCCTTCCTGTCCTCAGCTTCCTTAAATTTTCCTTACATAAATTCCTCACCCCTTATTATGTTCACTCCCCACCTTTCTTGTCTTTCTCTTCAACCTCTTACAAACTCAGCTGGTTGAATCAACATTCAATCTTTTCACTGTCTACACTAAAAGAGATGGATAATGCAAGGTGGGACCCGGGGGCCATGATGGGCCACCCCTTCTCTCCCCCGCCAGCGGGGGAAGTCCCTAAGGAAGGGGTCTCCCAGATCCCGGGGGCCAGTGACAGCACAGTTCGCCAGCTAAAGCCACCCCACCTCTGCCACGTAGAAGGACCTATCAGCCCGCGACACCTCGGCCTGGCAACCTATCCAAATCCCCCATCCATTAACCTGGCCATCCCTCGCAGTGTGCATATATAAACAAACTTCTAACGGGGTCTGGCTTGCAGACTTCCTCGACCTGCCCCCTTCTTTCAGGTCTGGGAACACCACCTGGGAGCGCTTCGCCATTAAAGCCTGTTAGACACTCTTTTGGTGCGCTGGTTGTCCTTTACCTAACAGATATGGCTGCAGAAAAATATACTATCTTGATAATTTATCTCCTTATCATGACCACAAATCTCATTGTAGCCCTAGAGCCCAACCACTTTTAATTATCCTATTCTTTTTCCTACTCTCTGGAATTAGTTTACCCATTCTCTTCTCTCCTCAAACAGGCAAAATGCCCTTTCTGATCATCACTTTCAGCAGATTACCTTGCATTTCTGTTTTAGTGAATATGGCAACCCACTCCAGTGTTCTTGCCTGAAGAATCCCAGAGACAGTGGGCCCCCGTCTATGGGGTCGCACAGAGTCGGACATGACTGAAGCGACTTAGCAGCAGCAGCAGGTAGAAATAAAAGAGAGCATCCATAATCTCCCACTCCTAAATGTGATTATAATGCACAAATCATTTCTGTTCTTCAGGTCAATTCTTCCATTGTGCACTGGACCCTATACCCTCTTTCCTACTCATGGTCTTTGCTTTGCAGTTACTGTACCACTCATTTACATCGGCAATGCCATTCACTTACCGGACCATTCCCATCAACAACCTCCCTTGACTTAGCATTCTCTCCCAGTGTCTTTCTCTTCTTTAGTGCAAAACTCTCAGAAGAGTCACCTGCACTCTGTTTTATCCACCAGTGTCCTCCTATTGTCTTTCAACCTATTCTAACCCTCTACTAAAAATGCTCTTGTCAAGTGAGACCCATGAACTCTACATTTTCAAATCCAATAAGAACTTCCCAGTCCTTATCTCTTGCAGTCCCTCAGAAGCACTTTTATCTGTTGATTGATCCTTCCTTCTGAGTCTCTGTGTTCTCATAATTTTCCACCTATTAGACCGCTGGTTCTCTTACTGACCTCTTTTTCTGAATATCCCGATTTTTATATGTTCCAATGATACAGGGTTCAGTGGTCAAGTTTCTTCTCTATCTCTACATGTCCTAGCTGAATTTATTCACCTCAGTGGCTTTATATACCAAATATATGTTTATATTTCTAAAAGTCTGTATCTTGTTCCTAACCTATTTTATTATAAATTCCAGAATTCAACAACATCCTATTCTTCTGTGGTATTTTCACTGGATTGCTTAGTAGACATCTAAAATGCAATACATTCAAACTGAAATCTCAATTTATTCCCCCCAAACTTAACCTTGCAATTCTCACTACCCCAGTGAATGCAACCTCATTTAACTGTTATAGTTAAAATATTCCAGTCCTCCTTGACCTCACATCTTTCTTTCCCATGAATCTGTCAGCAAAGACTGACAGTTCTACCTTCAAAAGCTTCTACATTCAGCAATTTCTTAACAACTCTACCATTACAACACTTGTCTGAATTACCAACCCCACTTATGTGGACTACTGCAAACTAATAGCCCTGAATACATTCTGTCACCCCTATAACAGAGTTTCAGGCTAAAGCTCAGACTCTGAAACTTTATTGGAAGGACTTATATCCTGGATGAGCTAGTTACCTGTTATATGCCTTGGGCAAATTACTTAATGACTCTGTACCTCTGTTTTCCTACTAGTAAAACTAGGAAGATAATAGTATCTAACTTATGAGATTGTTGTTGGGACTTAACAACATAGTGTATGTAAAGCAATTTGAACTGTGTGGCAAGCAATAAGAAATACAAAATTGTCAACCACTATTATTATCTATTTTTAGTAAGATACTTTCTACATAACTATAAGAAAGATTCCTTAAAAACAAATTAAATCATGCCAATCTCTTGTTCAAAATACACAAATGACTTTCTTATATGTGGAATGAAATCCAAAATTCCTCCAGGCCTATAAGAGTGTTCTGTCTGCCTACCTCTCTCAGATCTTAGCTGTTTCCAACCTTCCCTTCACCTATTCCCTGTGCTCAAGCTTCTTGCCTTTACTTGAACATAACAAATATTCATCTCCCATGGGATCTAAAATATTCAACAAATATTCAAATGACTTCTTATCCCACTTTCTTCAGCACCTTGTCTATAGGGTCTTCCCTAGATAGATAGATAGCCACCATATCGCCAATGTCAATTCCCCTTCCCCACAAGTTCATATTCCCCTCCCTAGCTCATTTTCCTTGTAAGAACTTACTATTACCTAACATATTATATGTTTTAGTATTTACCTCATTGATTGGCTATCTCCCCTTCTGGAATGTGAATTCCAGGAACTCGGAATTATTTATTTGCTATGGTCTCTGCTATTTTCCCAGTACCTAAAATAGTGCTTGGCCCTTAGGTGCTTAAAAATATTGTTTGAATGACTTAATATATATGTGTGTATACACACATACACACACACACACACACACACACACACACACACAACAGATATTATTAAAATGGACAGAACAAATAACAGTTCTTGAATACTATAAAGGAGATACTAAAAATATAAAAAGGTTAGAAGATACAGTTAATCACAAATCTTCTTAAACTGAGAGATTGAGTGAGAAGCTAAGAAACTTAGAGAAAATATCTTAAACTAAATTTATGAGCGATAAGACTTTCTCAAAGAAAGAATGAAAAAAGTTCAGAGGAAATTCTTAAGAAAAAAATTAAGAAAGCAAAAAATATATGTTTCCAGTTTTAAAGGGTCCACTAAAGGCTCGGGGGTGGGGGAGGGGGAAAACACTGGGNAAGGGTCCACTAAAGGCTCGGGGGTGGGGGAAGGGGGAAACACTGGGAAAAGATCATAGCAAAGCCCATCAGTTTGAAATGATACAATACTTAAAATAAGAAGAGCATTCTAAAAGCTTCCAGGGCTCCAGTGCATGGGGTCCAAAGAATCGGACACAACTGAGTCATGATGACTACTATTAACATCAGGGAAAGTAAAACCTTTGTGCAAAATCATAATGTAAGCATTAGTAGAGAACAATATTACAGCTTCATAATAACATAAAAACTATTTATTCAATCAAAATTCATGTTGAAACTATATTAGGTTGATGTTTGAGAGGAGACTGTGTGTGTGAACTAGTCAGTAGGCGTGTTAAAGATAGGTGTGCCTATGCGTGTGTAGGTATATGAGTCTACACGTATATGTGTAAGTATATAGGTGAAAGGTGTGAAAGAAAACCAAAGTCATATCTTCCAACATAGAAAGTCAAGGTGAAATATCAAGAAACAGTATGACATGTTATTTAGAAAGACAGAGTTAAATACCAAACAAGTAATCAGCTAAGTATCTAAAAGTTGAAAATGGCTAATGTTAAGGACCAGGTAAGCGTCCTGTTTATTTAAGCGCAGAATGGACACTTAGTTACTGCAGATGGTGACTGCAGCCATAAAATTAAAGATGCCTGCTCCTTGGAAGAAAAGCTATGACAAACCTGCTGCTGCTGCTGCTAAGTCGCTTCAGTCGTGTCCGACTCTGTGCGACCCCATAGACGGCAGCCCACCAGGCTCCCCCATCCCTGGGATTCTCCAGGCAAGAACAATGGGGTGGATTGCCATTTCCTTCTCCAATGCATGAAAGTGAAAAGTGAAAGGGAAGTCGCTCAGTCATGTCTGACTCTTAGTGACCCCATGGACAGCAGCCCACCAGGCTCCACCATCCATGGGATTTTCCAGGCAAGAACCATCTTCAGTTCAGTTCAGTTCAGTTCACTTGCTCAGTCGTGTCCGACTCTTTGCTAGATGGCATATTAAAAAGCAGAGACACTACTTTGCCAACAAAGGTCCATATAGTCAAAGTTATGGTTTTTTCCCAGTTTTTCACATCATGTATGGATGTGAGAGTTGGACCACAAAGAAAGCTGAGCACAAAGAAAGTTGATGCTTTTGAACTGTGGTGTTAGAGAAGACTACTGAGAGTCCCTTGGACAGCAAGGAGATAAAACCAGCCCATCCTGAAGGAAATCATTCCTGAATATTCACTCGAAGGACTGATGCTGAAGCTGAAGCTCCAAAACCTTGGCCACCTGATGCAAAGAGCCCACTCATTAGAAAAGACCCTGATGCTGGGAAAGAAAATTGAGGGCAGGAGGAGAAAGGGAAGACGGAGGATGAGATGGTTGGATGGCATCACCGATTCAATGGACCTGAGTTTGGGCAAGCTCTGGGAGGATGGTGAAGAACATGGAAGCCTGATGAGCTGCAGTCCATGGACTTGCAAAGAGTCGAACATGACTGAGTGACTGAAAAAGAGTGGACAGGAAATAGCTCTGTTTTAAATACATCTTGTTGAATTATTTGACTTTTTAAAATTATCTGGATGTGTCACTTGGAAAATAATACTTAAAAAGATGTACGAATTGTGTGATGTAGTTTCTCACCAAAACACATTACAATAACTTTCTCAACCATTTTCCAATATCCAATCGTATTATCTTTAATATACACATTCATTTAAGCATTATCCAAAATGCTGTCATAAACATAACTTAGTCTCTTGACTCCTCCATATAATATCTCAGTTATGTGGAGTGTGGACTAGACAAGAAAGCACTCTCACTTATACCATCTCATTTCACCCTTTGTATTAACTTAGTAAAATAAGCCAAGCAATTATCACCACTTTATAAAGAAAGAAACTGATATTCAGAAAGACTAGAGACAAGGCCAGGCTCATAATCTATCCACTGATGCTTTGCCTAATGTTCATTTAGCAGTAATGTACACATTAAGTCCAGTCCTTTTCTTCCTTACAGTATATGATACACATGAAGAACCACTGAGTCCAAGGACAGAGTTTCACCGGTTTGGGGATGCCAAGTTCATGAGCTATCTAATATTCCATTTGGACTACGCACTGGGGTAATCTGACTTCAGGCCTAGATAGTAATATGCATACATGTGTATTCATGTATGCATGTACATGTATATATTTGTGTATTTACTTATTTTGTATTTAGACTTTCTAAAAAAAAAAGCAGTAGCTGAAGATATGATAACTCTGATAATGTTTTCTATGATTTCCTTTTTTTAATGTTCCAGGAGTTCTTTTACAAAAAATTCATACAATTATAATTCACACTGCATAAGATGTTTTAGAATTAACATGCAAAAACAGATGTCCTTTTCATCATAGGGGACTTGAATGCAAAAGTAGGAAGTAAAAATGGCAAAAAAAAAATCACAATGTTTTTTTTAAGGTAATAATCCTCCAATTTAAATAAATAAATAAATATTTTTTAACAAGAGAGATACCTGGCATAATAGGCAAGTTTGGCTGTGGAGGAAAAATTAAGCATGACAAAGGCTGACAGAGTTTTGTGAAGAAAACACACTAGTTATAGGAAACATCCTCTTCCAACAAGACAAGAGATGACTCTACACGTGGACATCACTAGATGGTCAATGTCAAAATCAGATTGATTATATGCTTGGCAGCCGAAGGTGGAGAAGCTCTATACAGTCAGCAAAAAGACTTGGAGCTGGCTGGCTCAGATCATGAACTCCTTATGCAAAGTTCAGACTTAAATTGAAGAAAGTAGGGGAAACCAATAGGCCACTCAGGTATGATCTAAATCAAACCCCTTATGATTATATAGTGGAAGTGAGAAATAGTTTCAAGAGGTTAGATCTGGTAGACAGACTGTGAAGAACTATGGACAGAGATTCATACCACTGTATAGGAGGAGGTGACCAAAATAATCTCAAAAAAAAAAAAAAAAAAGACATGCAAGAATTCAAAGTGGTTGTCTGTGAAGACTTTACAAATAGCTGTGGAAAGAAGATAAACAAAAGGCAAAGAAAGAATGTACCAACTGAATGTAGAGTTCCAGAGACTAGCAAAGAGAGATAAGAAAGCCTTCTTAAGTGAACAATGCAAAGAAACAGAGGAAAGCAACAGAACGGGGAAGACTAGAAATCGCTTCAAGAAAACTGGAGATACCAAGGGAATGTTCCATGCAAAGATGGGCAAAGTAATGGACAGAAATGCCAAGGACCTAACAGAAGCAGAACAGATTAATAAGAGGTGCAAGAATACACAGAAGATACAGATAATCATGATGGTGTGGTCACTCACCTAGATCCAGACATTCTGAAGTGTGAAAACAAGTGGGCCTTAAGAAGCATTACTATGAACAAAGCTAGTGGAGGTGACGAAATTCCAACTGAGCTATTTCAAACCCTAAAAGATGATACTGTTAAAGTGCTGCACACAGTACGCCAGCAAATTTGGAATACTCAGCAGTGGCAATAGGACTGGAAAAGGTCAGTTTTCATTCCAAATGCCAAAGAATATTCCAACTATCATACAATTGTGCTCATTTCACTTGCTAGCAAAGTAATGCTCAAAATCCTTCAAGCTAGGCTCCAGCAGTATGTGAACTAAGAACTTCCAGATGTACAAGCTGGATTTAGAAAAGGTAGAGGAAACAGAGATAAAATTGCTAACATCCCTTGGATCGTAGAAAAAGCAAGGGAATTCCAGAAAAACATCCACTTCTGCTTCATTGACTACACTAAAGCCTTTGACTGTGTGGATCACAACAAACTGTAGAGAATTCTTAAAGAGGTAGGAATACCAAACCACCTTACCTGTCTCCTGAGAAACCTGTATGCAGGTCAAGAAGCAACAGTTAGAACTAGACATGGAACAATGGACTGGTTCTAAATTGGAAAAGGAGTATGTCAAGGCTGTATATTGTCAACCTGCTTACTTAACTTATATGCAGAGGACATCATGGAAAACACCAGGCTGGATGAATCACAAAGTGTAATCAAGATTGCCAGGAGAAATATCAACAGCCTCAGATATCACTAGCAGATGATACTACTCTAATGGCAGAAAGTGAAGAAAAACTAAAGAACCTTTGATTAGGGTGGAAGAGGAGAGTTAAAAAAGCTGGTTTAAAACTTAGCATTAAAAAAAAAAACTAAGATCATGGCATCTGGTCCCATCATTTCATGGCAAATCAGTTCAGTTCAGTCACTCAGTTGTGTCCGACTCTCCACGACTCCCATGAGCCACAGCATGCCAGGCCTCGCTGTCCATTACCAACTCCCAGAGTCCATCCAAACCAATGTCCATTGAGATGGTGATGCCATCCAACCATCTTATTCTCTGTCATCCCCTTCTCCTCCTGTCCTCAATCTTTCCCAGCATCAGGGTCTTTTCAAATGAGTTAGTTCTTCGCATGAGGTGGCCAAAGTATTGGAGTTTCAGCTTCGACATCAGTCCCTCCAATGAACACCCAGGACTGATCTCCTTTAGGATAGACTGGTTGGATATCCTTGCAGTCCAAGGGAGTCTCAGGAATCTTCTCCAATACCACAGTTCAAAAGGATCAATTCTTTGGTGCTCAGCTTTCGTTATAGTCCAACTCTCACAACCATACATGACCACTGGAAACATCATAGCCTTGACAAATAGATGGTTGGGGGGAATGGAAATAGTGACAGACTTTATTTTCTTGGGCTCCAAAATCGCTGTGGATGGTTACTGCAGCCACGAAACTTAAAGAAACTTAAAGACACTTGCTCCCTGGAAGAAATGCTATGACAAATCTAGACGGTATATTAAAAAGCAGAGACATCACTTTGCCAACAAAGGTTCATATAGTCAAAGCTGTTTTTTCCAGTAGTCAAGTATGGATGTGAAATTTGCACCATAAAGAAGGCTGAACATTGAAGAACTGATACTTTTGAACTGTGCTTTGAACTGTTGGAGAAGACTCTTGAGAGTCCCTTGGACAGCAAGGAGATCAAATCAGTCAACTCTAAAGGAAATCAACCTTGCATATTATTGGAATAACTTATGCTGAAGCCAAATATCCAGTACTTTGGCCACCTGATGCAAAGAGCCAGCTCATTCGAAAAGATCTTCATTCTGGGAAAGCTTGAGGGCAGGAGAAGAAGGGGGCAACAGAGGATGAGGTAGTTGGATGGCATCACTGACTCAATGGACATGAGTTTGAGCAAACTCTGGGAGATAGTGAAGGACAGGGATGCCTGGTATGCTGCAGTTCAGGGGGTGGCAAAGAGTTGGACATGGCTTAGTGACTGTACAACAACTACATAAAGATCAAATATTCAATTTCAGTCTATCATAAGGTGACTTACTGGCTTAGAATAAGAAACAGATGATTGACAAGAAATCTATCTGAACCATGCACCATAAAATCTGGGATGATCTAACCAGTTGCTTCACATATGATAAGGCAGTTTGGAGATAAATATTTTCACAATGTCTCAAAATCTTTCAGAATCAAAGATAGAGTAAAATACCTTTTTGGATCATCATAAATACAAGGCACAAGTTTGTCTTTATTTTATAGATAGTATATTACTGAAAAGGGTCAAACAGGAAAATGAAACTATTTTGGATTGTTTTATAATTGAGTCTATAGAAATTCACTGTAGTAGCAGCATAATCATGCAATAGCTACATGTAATTTTCATTTAAACTATTCAATAAGATAAGTGAACAAATGATGCAAAGACAACAGTTTAAAGCATCTTCCAATTGTGCTTCCCTGGTAGCTCAGAGGTTAAAGCATCTGCCTGCAATGTGGGAGACCTGGGTTCAATCCCTGGGTTGGAAAGATCCCCTGGAGAAGGAAATGGCAATCCACTCCAGTATTCTTGCCTGGAAAATCCCATGGACAGAGGAACCTGGTGGGCTACAGTCCACGGGGTCGCAAAGAGTCAGACATGACTGAGCGACTTCACTCAGATTGTTTTATAACTGAGTCTATAGAAATTCTCTGTAGTAGCAGCATGATCATGCAATAGCTACGTGTAATTTTTGTTTAAGCTATTCAATAAGATTAGTGAACAAATGATGCAAACACAACAGTTTGAAGTATCTTCCAATTGTAGCTAATCTTTTTCTGGGGAAATATTATGACTGTGGAACAAAATATATACTATTCATGACACAAGCTTATGTTTCTTATGGGACTAGTTTTAGTTCTTCAGAACTTACTAACATTAATGCTTTGGCATTCTTTAGAATGAAGAGTTATCAATACAAACCTTGAAGACAAATTAAATATCCTGCTACAGTATGCTGAGAGAAGGTTAACAAACTTCATAATGTTTAAAATTTCATTAGGAATATATCTAAGTATAGACTAACATTTTGAATTGCTTCTTTATTATGTAAGAATATCCCTAGGTTTTTTCAATTAAATTCCTTTGTATTATCATGAATTATTTTTTCTTTTAATTCAGCCAACTGAAAAAGAAAGCAATTAATAATGCCTAATGTTAATGGAAACAAAAACAACCTATGGAGAACTTTCCTTCTCTATGGACATGTTTACCATTTTCTAAGCACGAGACAATTGTATTAATATGCGCTCACATTTCCTCTAAAACATTACTGTTAGAGCACCCTCGGAGAAGGCAATGGCACTCCACTCCAGTACTCTTGCCTGGAAAATCCCATGGACGGAGGAACCTGGAAGGCTGCAGTCCATGGGGTCGCTGAGGGTCGGACACAACTGAGCGACTTCCCTTTCACTTTTCACCTTCATGCATTGGAGAAGGAAATGGCAACCCACTCCAGTGTTCTTGCCTGGGGAATCCCAGGGACAGGGGAGCCTGGTGGGCTGCCATCTATGGGGTCGCACAGAGTCGGACACGACTGAAGCGACTTAGCAGCAGCAGCAGCAGCAGAGCACCCTAGTGACCAGCAATAGAGAATATAACCTCCATTTCTTTCCCCATAGAGAAAAGGCCCATAAAAAGTTTTTAAAATTCTTTAAATGTGTCTATTTAGAATCCAGAAACTCAAAATACTTTACCAACCAACCACTAAGTGTAGAGTATCTACCGAATCATCATTTGTACAATGGTTTCTGTGTAAACTTTCAAAATTTAACAAATTCTTCATGCTGCTCATAGTAATGGAAAAGGACAAATTAAATGGTCTTCCCTGGTGGCTCAGACGGTAAAGAAGCTGCCTGCAATGCAGCAGACCTGGGTTTGATCCCTGGTTTGGGAAGATCCCCTGGAGAAAGGAATAGCAACCCACTCCAGTATTCTTGCCTGAAGAATTCCATGGACAGAGGAGCCTGGTGGGTTACAGTTCATGGGGTTGCAAATAGACATGACTGAGCAGCTAACACTTGAGCTTTCACAAATAAAACTCCTGAATCCCAGGACAATAGATGTTCTGGGTTGTAGTAGATATACCTGAATATACATCTGAGTCCCTTCCAGTAAACAGAGAGATTGTGTGATCCTTCCTGCCATGGGATTTGATCGGACCAGTAATGAGATTGAAAGCCTGGCCCTGAGATCTGGAACTGTGTGTCCTGGCTCCCAAATATAAACTGGGTCCCTCAGAGGCTTGCAGAGACTTTCTAATAGGCAGCAACGAGGAGACTGGCCTCAGTCCTATGCACGAAGACTGGAGGAGTATGAATGGGAGCTGCTAACAGTATGGAAAGCTAACACTATGGAAAGAATTTATGAAGAAGGGAAATGGAGGTGAGAGAGAGAGCCTTCTCTGGAGTCCTTCCACAGGGCTACAAATTCAACCTGTCCTGAATTCTTATGTAGATCTTACATGCATTTAAAATAATATCCTCCTCAACTGATTCTTTTCTTAAAACCTTGAGTACACTTTCTATGAGGACCTTGACTTGGACCTGATTATTGTGAGTAGGTGTTGGCGTTAGTCACCAACATAAAGGAGGCAGTCTGAAACACAAGAGTTGCAGTTGTCATGCTCCCTAGCAAGGCAGGACATTACTGTGGGGCAGGTGAGAAGGGCATTTAATCTCTGGGAGCTTAAGTTTCCTCATCCATATAATGAGAAAAAACAACCCACTCCTTTTAAGGTTATTATCAAGATTTTTTTTTTTAGTGAATATAAATCTATCATTTTTCTAACACTGAATAAGAGCAAAATAA
Organism: Redunca redunca; assembly: GCA_006410935.1. NCBI lineage: Eukaryota > Metazoa > Chordata > Mammalia > Artiodactyla > Bovidae > Redunca > Redunca redunca. The sequence goes on along the minus strand of SJYQ01001103.1, from coordinate 800,701 downwards.
ATGATGTTTATAATTATGCAATCAAGTTGTATATCCTTCATTTGGCCTGTGAAAACTATTCATTATTTTACATTTAATCAAACGTAAGATAGTTAAAAGATGAAGTTTTCTTATCTGAGGAAATAAGCTATAATTCCCTTAGGGAATTTTTTATAGGCTACATATTTATGGACATAAAACATATAAGCCATGAAAACCTTATTTTTTACGCTGATTTTTTTTAGAAAAAAATGATTTGGTGAAGAAAATCAGTCTATTTACTCCTATTTTCCTATACTGTTCAGGCTAGTGCAGGCATAAGTGTATCTAGTTTATTGGTGGTATCTGGCTATCATTTAGGATCATCAAAGCTTGTTCATAAAGAGCCACCCTTCTTTTCAGATGATTAAACAAGTGGACAGCGCATATATTAACCATGATGTGCCTTGCCTTAAACACTTACACAGTACCAGATCCACCTATAATGTATACCATAATCCAAAAACTCTTTTATCACTGAAGTGTCAGAAAGAGTTTCTTATAAACACCATAACTGAATACATTCTGCACATTTCCTTAGGCAAAATATAGCCATTTCATATTAAAGTTCCATGTGGATATACAAAATGCCTGGCCTTTGTGAAACAGACCTTTAACGGAAGAGAACTGATTAATTCTTTGTTTTTCACTTCACAATGAGAAAAACAGCTGAGGACTCTTAATTGAAACAATGAGAGGATACACATAGTCCATATAACTCTTTCAAGAAAATAACCCTTAAATGCTTTCCAGTAGGAGGAACTTGGAGAAAATAAAGTGGATAAATAAACTGTGGTGGATAAATTTCCAAATAATCTTTTCTAAATTGAAACCATCTACACATAAAGTCAACAGATCTCTTTTCTTTAAAAAATTCAGTGTCATCATTAAAGAAATAGTAAACTTTCTTTGTTCTTCTTACCAGGTAATATTTTAGTTATTGGATAAGGACACCATGCAAGCTCCTTGTTCTATACTAGAATTTCAAACATTTTTATTTATACCTTAGTGATAGCTTATAATAATCATGGCTTGAAGCAAAATTAAATGCATCCTCACTCAATGCTTATTCTAATATTCTAAAATAAATGACACGTTCAACAATAACTTTCAAAGCTTTGTTTGTGAATTTATTAACCCTACGAAATATACCTTTTTTCCTCAGTAGCTCTGATTCTATTTTTACTTACCAGACCTGACAAACAACAGTTCAAGTTATCTGATGTTTACATAAAAAGGAACAAATGCGACCTGGGAACAAGATCAGAACCTCAAAAGTCCATAATTACTTGTATTCCCCTCATCTGCCCGAGGCCATCAAATCACAGGAATTTCTTTATTGATCATAGGATTTTTGTGGAATGATTTATTTTCAATAATGCATATTTTATAAGAGAAATCTTTTTACCAGGCAAAACTAAACAAAGTTGTTTCAACACTAGCAATTATTTGTAACTCTTTAGCATGTAAAATTTATAAAAATTAAACATTTTCTCCCAGGATCAATAATAAATGTGAAATAACTGTCATTATTTAATGCTGTGAAAATAATTTTAAAGGATAGTACAATAAATGCATTGTCTTTAGTCTCTCAATCCTCTAGGTTATCATGATACTTGTCACATTTTATCCAATGTTTTAAGCTAAAACAAGGCTCTGGATTTGCTTTTGTGCCACCATATGCAATTTCAAACAGCCATAGGAACAAAAACAATGTAGATATAGGAATCAACTAAGCAGGATTTCTCCAGATTTTCCCTTGTTTTACTAAGAAAAAGTTTAATGATCTCTTTCACTGTATGTGAGTGTAAATGCTAAGAACATTATTAGTTTATAATTCTAAAAAGAGTTTATCATATTCAAAATGCCCCCAAAGATATTACAATAGCAAGTATGAGAGAAGTGAGAAATTCAGTATATTTAAATCCTTTAACTAAAATGATAAATTATTTAGTACTATTTTGTAGTGTCTATCTTATAAAGCAGCTAAGATACAATTTTTTAAGGGACTTCTAAGGTAAGTTTTCCATCTCATTTGTAACATGAAACATTGGCTGTAAAGGACAACTCATTTTTGGCAAATCCATTAAAAAAAGAATTATGTCTTTGGTATGTGGTATAATTTATATATTTGCAAATACACATTGATAACATATAATGGCTTTTCAGTATGAGTTCTTAGTAAATACCATTCAAATCTATGTTTGAGCAGAGGACATGAGAGATATTTAGCTAACTGAATTGGAAGAGATTAAAAGAGAGAAAGCTTTGTTTGAATATGCCCCCAAACTTAATCTCTATGAGGACTGTGGCAAAGATATAATTAGTTATTTGGGGAAACAAAATGGAAATAAGAATTGAAGAGAAGTGGAATAATATAAATACTTTCCACTTTAAGATTTATTTCTTAAATTTCTTACCAAAATTGTTGCTAAGAAAACACTTGTCCTGATGTCTGTTTACGTATGTGTTCAACATTTAACCACTTAACCGTTATATGGCTCTTAAGCAACAAAGTTTAGCAGTGCCTTTGATTTGCTTCAGTATAATGGACACCCTTATTTGGGTTTTAAATTTTGTTTGGATAAAAGTTAAGCATGTTAAGACTGGGGGCCTTTAACTTCCCAAATCCTTTAGTACGTCAAATCTGGAGTGAAAACAGAACTGAGAAAAGGCAATCTGGAGGCTTTTCCTTTGGAACCTAGCTTGAAAGGGGCCTTTTCCATGGGACAGTTTTAAGAAACAAACATAAATGTCCTGTAGTATATTAATTTTAAATGAATGTCCCTTTTAAGCAAAACAAATCACTTATAAAAATAAACGTTGTTTCAGTCCCCAAAATTACAGGTTGAAGTGACATGACCAGTGTCTTAAGGAAAGATGCATTATTTTGGATGGTTCCAAGAAAAGGCCACTGAGGCTACGAAATGTGACCCCTTGCTGTCTATCGAAGGTCATGTTGTTCTGTCCTCTACTGTGTAAATAAACTCCATCAGCTACTTGTGTTCATCTGTGAGTCAAGGAGAAGCAGTCCATTGTGACTGTTTAACTTCACACAGAAACAAAGATAAAAATTAGGAGCACAAGGTCTCTCTTATCTGTCTAGTAGAAAACAAGATCTTCTTTGGTTTGCTTTTTTCCTGCCATCCTAGCTATTTTAAGTGACTTTCAGGAGAATCTATAAAAATCATGGGTCAGAAGATTTCTAAATTCAACCAAGTACTCCTCTTTTGAACATTAAATAAAACAAGGTGGAAACTGTATACAGTTAGGAATAATCTCTAAGGTTTTGAAATTAATTACCACAACCTGACTCCAGGTTTATTTCATGGGTACTACTCCCCACTCCTTCAGCCCTATTTAGGTATCAGCAGGAACAGCTAATCAGTGTGTTTACAGATATAGAAAGGAGGCTGTGAGCACCAATTACAGAAACCAACAATAAAAGATGTCTTCTTCCCTGATCAAAGAGACCAGGAGACATAGCAGAAGTCCTTTCTCAGGAATCCCCAGAATTTATAATACATGGCAGACTCCACCAGACTCTCAGCAGCTCTGCTGAATGTGACAAGCCTAATGAGATGTTACACAGACCAGACACACATGGGCAATTAGCACTTTCCACAGGTCTCTAACCTGTGACCCTTCTTTCTCTCTAGATTAACACCCAGGACTCTGATCCATCGACATTAGTAAACAATTCAAATCCAAGAATGTTACCTTAAAGGATAGAAAGAGATTCAGAAAGTTGCTAATCACACTCAAGTTTGCCAAAAACTGAAGGATTTGCTAAACTCTGTGGAATAACTCTATAGCATAAACTCATTATGCATCAGTATGCTACATGTTAGAAATTCCAACTCCTGCCAGATATGCTACATTAGCACATTTAAAATGGAATACTCGATTAACAGTGTTTGACATCTCCACTGTGTACATTTTCAGTTCTATTATTACTCCAAACAGTTCCTGAGAAAACATTCACTGGCTAACGGTAGAACTGTGAACAATTTTGGGAAAAAAGGGTGGGGGGACAAAAAACAACCAAATGACTGTTTAAAAGCTATTTATATTTTCATTGAGTAGTTTTTTGGAGAATGATCCTGAATTAATTTTAGCATTATAAGACATGCTATAATTTTAAACAATTTCTCCTGTATACAATCACATATAGAACCAAATTCACAAGACTTCTACAAACTGAGCTCTACAAAGTTCAGTTTCAAACTGAACACAATGAAAATGTTCTAATATAAGCTAGTGAGGAAATGCTTGGATAATTTCACATACTTCACTGAGTAAGAAGGTCTGGATTTGATTCATCTAGTACTGCTTCCAAACGTGATCTTTTTATTTCTAAATATCTCCAAAGGATGTTGTGGAGGTCCCATATTTGAAGAATGGGGCCATATGATTTAAAGGAAAAACTTCAGCTTTGGCGAAAGGCCAGCCAGAACTTGAATACTTACTGGTTGTAAGTGACCTTGGGCAGGCTGCTCACTCTTTTCTGGTCTTCTCTTTTCCCATCTACAAAGATAAGGAAGATAACATTTTTTAGGCATCATTTAGGATTCAAAAAGTAACAGTGAGGAACAAAAGCAGATTACCACCCCTCCCCAACTCATAAAAGTAACTGTCCCTAGTCTTGGATCTATTTCTAATATAAAAACTGTTTTGAAAATATATTCTCAAAGTTTCCATATAAGTTACTACAAAACGACCCATTTAGCATAAATCTGTTCAGAAACATTTCCTAATCTGGCCATCTTGTTTAGCTAGGCAGAAGGTGGTAGTGAAGACAGGTCTGGGTCAATAAGACAGCTTTTCAGGTAACTCCACAATTCAGTGCCGGGGCTTAGAGGGTCACATCCTTTAAGAGTCCTCGGAGAACTGCTGCCAGTGACCGTAGACCACTGCTTCCCAACACTCAGCAATAAAAGGAAGGCGAGCCACCCATGAACTTAACCACAGTTGTATTTCTTATGAAGAGATTTGAAATTTGGTTCCAGAGCAGTATTTTCTGCCTGACAATGCCATTTCTGCTTTACCACTTTGTTAAAAAAAATAAATGTTCCCAAATAGTAAAGCTTCTTGCACAAGAATGCCTTATGGAAAATTTTCCTGTAAAAGTCAAATACTCTTTTCATTTTTAAATGTATACAAAAAAATTTAATTGATATAATTGTACTAAAGGAAAATAAATGATACATATGACACTCACATCTGGACTGGAATTATTTTCCCTAAACTTTCTAAATACAAACTTGGTTTTTGACTAAGATCAATTTAAGAAACTTCAGTTCCAAAGAATATTAAAGAGTTCTAAATGACTGCACACATGGAACTGGTGAATATACTCTTATATTACGTGAGTTTTTAATTTAGAGTCGGCTTAATGGAAATTAAAATTATAACATGCTGCAAATGACTGTCAGAATATTCACATATGTATCTGTATTATATAACCCCAAGAAGATAGTAGAAATACTTAGAGTAATTTAAATAATTCTACGATGATACAGAACAAATTTCCTTAAAATACAGATTAAAACAATGCCAAATTTAGTGAGATTCTGACAAATATAGACAAATTTAAACTCAGTATTCTCATGCAAAGATATCTCACAACTCTGCCATCCATACTTATCATGCACTCTTCAACTCTCCCCACCCTGTACACACTCTTGAATCTCAAGTCCTGGCCAGTCTTCTCATGCCCGGGAGCCATGATTAACTACTGAGGTTTATTGAGAGCTTAGTACCAACATGGCATCTGTTTTTCAGGGACTACAAATAAAATATATATAAACACCATTGGAAGACATGACCATAGCTCTCAAGTGAAACTCTTTGTGTTTGGTTTGTTTTGTTTTTGTTTATTATTGGGGGGGGGGGGTGGTTTGGCCCTGAAATGTGGCTTGTGGGAATCTTAGTTTCCTGACTAGGTATCAAACCTGGGCTCAAGGCAGTGAAATGCAGACTCCTAACCCTGGACCTTGAAGGAATTCCCATGTGAAACCTTTTTATATCCTGAAAACTCAAAATTCATCTAATTACAACTGATGGATAAGATATATCTAAATTAATTGTTGCTCTAAAGATACTTGAAAACACAGAAACAATAACATATTTAAGCAATGATTTGAAGTAAATTGTATCTAAATTTTCAGAAATTTTATTAAGTGTAAATTTTGTTTTGAATAATTTAACTCTCTCAACCATAAGAAAAAACAACCAAATTAAAAACCTCAAAATTTAATAGAGTATTATTTTATAAAGATTAAAAAACATTGGGCCATTATTTCTTCTCCTTGCTCTCATTTGAAGGTCACTTTTCATTCTATTTAGAGGGAAGAAAAGTTCCATGAATATTTCATTAGAGAGGAGATAAGTGAAATTAATATATGAAGACAAGACAGAAGTAATGAAATGGGAAGCCAGTTAGATGAACACTGTTAACAAAGGAATGAAACTGTGGGACTTTGTGGAATATTGCCCTCTTTTCTCAAAAAATACAAAATGAAAAGAGAAATAAGGAAACATAGGCATTTTGCAACACCTACCGGCCAGTTTCAATTGGTTAGAGCAAGTTAGAAAGAAATGCTTTTGCCTGAAATTGGACAAGTTAACTGTTTTTCATTTTTTAATTTAGAAATTTTAACATTAGAAACAGTTCCTCTTTGAGAACCATTTTTTTCTCTATTAAAGAATGCACTCACAGAATGACTTACCAATTGTCTTATGCTGTGAATAAAGTTACTACTTTTCTCTTGTTATATGTTGAATAAATGAAGAAATAATGAAAATAATAAATTATTACAACAT
>SJYQ01001103.1:760753-789627 GCA_006410935.1 Redunca redunca | reverse complement strand
TGAAACTGGAGCCGATTATACAGAGTGAAGTAAGCCAGAAAGAAAAACACCAATACAGTATACTAACACATATCTATGGAATTTAGAAAGATGGTAATGATAACCCTGTATATGAGACAGCAAAAGAGACACAGATGTATAGAACGGACTTTTGGACTCTGAGAGAGAGGGATAGGGTGGGATGATTTGGGAGAATGACACTGAAACATGTATACTATCATGTAAAAAACGAATCTCCAGTCTATGTTTGATGCAGGATACAGGATGCTTGGGGCTGGTGCACAGGGTTGATCCAGAGAGATGATATGGGGTGGGAGGTGAGAGAGGGGTTCAGGATTGGGAACTCATGTACACCCGTGGCAGATTCATGTCAATGTATGGCAAAACCAATACAGTATTGTAAAGTAAAATAAAGTAAAAATAAAAATTAAAAAAAATAATATGCAATGAAAAGTTAAAAAAAAATTGACTTAAAAGTGTTACAATACCAAAGTTTCAGCCCTTAAAAATTCAGATAGAATGGTTTCAAAGATATTGAAAACTTACCAATTAGTTTATAGTGTTTGTAATATGCTATGCATTTATAAAAACATAGAAAACTTATTTAAATACTAATTGTTCATTTGGGATTTTTTATAAATATATTTTCAAAACTCATTACTAAAGAGGTATTTTCACATAAGTCAGACATTGGTTAGAATTTGAATCAACGTACTTTGTGAAATCTTTGAATCAGAATTGTCAAAAACATGATCTTTTTGTTTAGATACAAAGAAAATTTCGATTTTTAGTAAGTAGAAATTGCCACATTTCAACCCCCTTCATCCAGATTCTTCTAGTTGATTTCCTTTCCCTAGTTCCCATCTCAAGGTTTAGTTCATGGATATCCTGGACATAGCCAGCTATCTTTCTAATATTTTAGGCACAAATGAAAAAATAAGATTGAGAATAATAATAATAGAGTAAGTGCCCTACACATGAACCTTCAAGTTGTAAACTTGCACAAATGCAAATGTAAATTCTCATGTTCAGTCACATGTTAGTTCACGTGTCTTACATGCATTGAAAATGTGTGCATACTCTACAAGTGGTTGTGCTTTGCTGTACTTTACTGTACAGTATTGTTTAAAGTTCATAGTACAGTATTTTTATTTCAAGCCCAGGATATCTGGAAGCAGGTGTAAAAGCAGTGGTGTAAGAAGTACCAGTTGTACTGTACTGCTGTACTACTCAAGGTACTTACTGTAAGATTACAAATGTTTTGTTTTTGTGTCTATTTTTTATGTGTTATTTCTGTGAAAAGTACTGTAAACCTATTACAGTACAGTACTATATAGCCAATTGTGTTAGTTCGTTACCTAGGCTAACTTTGATGGACTTAAATTGGGCTTATGAACATGCTCTTGGAATGAAACTCGTTTGTGTGAGGGTACTGACTCACTGTAGCTATTCTTACTGAATTCCTTCTATGGTCCAGGTGCAATGCTGAGCAGTGTGTATATATTATCTCGTCTAGTCCTCACAGCTCTATTAACTCACTGCCATCCCTATGCCCATTTTGCAGCTGAAGAATGAGGCATGGAGAGGTTAAGTAACTTTCCTAAGGCTCCAGTTAATAAATAATACAGCTGAAATATGAATCTCAACCACCTGAATCCAGAGCTTGCACTCTGAATCACTCTGCTGTTCTAGAAAAGAAAATAATTTAAATTGGTTTTAGGAAATTAATTAAAATATTTAATGATTCGTTAATGTTACTTTACTAGCAGATCAATAAACCAGTGAAAACATTCATAAAAATTTCATAGTCCAAGATATACTTTCCAGCTTTTCATATGACACTAAAAACTGCACTCATTTCAAGCAAAAATGTTACTGTAAGTTAGAAAACACTGCACTATTTTAGTCAACCTCTATTCAACTGAGTTGCCAGTGATAACTGAGTGGCGGAGGTTCTGTGTTTCCCAGTGAATAGTATTATTGCTGCTGTTGCTGCTGCTTAGTCACTTCAGTTGTGTCTGGCTCTGTGTGACCCTATGGACTGCAGCCTGCCAGGCTCTTTTGTCCATGGGATTCTCCAGACAAGAGTACTTAGAGTGGGTTGCCATGCCCTCCTCCAGGGGATCTTCTTGACACAGGAATCAAACCCAGGTCTCCTGCATTGCAGGCAAATTCTTTACTGCGGAGCCACCAGGGAAGCCCATACTGTTGCTACTCATAGGACATTGGACTTCCCAGGTGGTGCAGTGGTAAAGAATCTGTCTGGCAATGCAGAAGATGCAGGTTCAATTTCTGGATTGGGAAGATCCTCTAAAGAAGGAAATGACAACCCACTCCAGTATTCATGCCTGGGAAATCCCATGGACAGAGGACCAACCCTGGCAGGCTACACAGTCCATGGGGTTGCAAAGAGTTGGACACTACTGAGCATGCATCCACATAGGATAGTAACTGCTTATAATTAATAATCAACTTAGCAGTATATTTGTGACCATTAGCAAGTACCAGTTGAGTTGTATGCCCACTAATAATTGTTGTCAATTCTGTTTATTTTTTATTATAATTGTTAAATTTAATCAAGACTAATACAAGTTATGAGTGAATTAAAATATGCAGCCGTTTCTGTGAAAATTAAGTTGAAATCTTTGGAAAGATTCCATAAACTCCAATTTCTTAAAAAAAGGGAAAATGTAGTTGAATTAAATATGATTAATATTGCTATAAAATAATGAAAAAATAATAAATCAGCAAAAGAACTCTGAATTAAATTGCCACACAACCTGTTCCACCTGGTCCTACATCATTCAATTAATAAACAAATTACATACATATAAATTTTAAATATGTATGTACCACTTTCAAAAGCAGTTGTTCATTTATACACCTTTTCAATTTCCTACAAACTACTGAGGTGTAGTTTCAGCTTCTATGGTACATTTGAATTAAAATTAATTTGGAACAACAATGTCGTTCTATCTCTTACAACTGAGATAGAAAAAAGTAAGAGTTACTAAAATGCTATTTATTTTTGATTGGCTATAGAGAAATAAAAGTTAGTGGAAACATTTAACCAGTATCAATTAAAAAAAAAAAAAAGAACACTCAAAAAGCTTCCATGACCTGAATTTATTCACCTAACATAGAGAAGAAGACTGAGCATGCCCCCTAAGGTGGCAAAACACATTCTCTCACATCAAGACGAAAGAAATCTTAAGCTGCTCCAAACTGTGCTAATATACATATCGTCACTAGTATGGAAGGAGGAAGACTCTGGGTGAGGACACGTGTGCCAGACTGTCATTACTGAGGCTGACCTATACAGAGACCTATACAGTCATGGAAACTATGAGCTAAGGGGTGTTTCCAGGACTGATGGAAACTTTGCTCTGCAAATTTATTTTTCACTAGCCATTGTTTGTTAATGAAATTACATGTTTATAAAAACAAAGGCTAAAAATATTTTCATAATCATAACTCTGCTAACCATTGACAGCTTTTTATGCAACAGTTAGTCTACTCCCCAAACACAGTTTTATTGCCACACCTGGTCCTTCTTGACTTTCAGAGCTTTAGAAACTACACCACATTGCTTACTAGTCTGCACTTTTATTTCACTCACTCTGCTTACAAGTATTTTTATGGGTCCATTCTTCTGCTTTCACACTATCTAGACCACTGTATTATTGCTTCCTGTAATTAAAATGAATGATATCTTCCTTCAAAGGAAGGTTATTAAGTCCTGATAAAGAAAAGTGTTTGGAGTGAAGGACTAGGATAAATAAATGTCTGCAGACACTTAGCGGGTCATGAGTTCTTCAGTGTGCCTAAAGTGCTGGGTTGATAAGGTTAGGATGTGGAAGGTTAAGGGAATTTTGGGCCAAGTTATGGGAGAGTGTTAAACAAATCCAACTCTAATGAGAAGTTTGCTAAGTGTGTACACTTTAAAAATGCCAAAAATTGTAATTGCATCAAAAATTATGCTCCTTGATAAATACAAATAAGTGCTTTTTTTTTAAAGCCAAGAGCTAAAAATTAACAATGGGAGTTAAAAAAAAAAAAACATATCTGGTTTTAGGTAAATATAACTTAGGTCAAGCTCCAAGAAAAGTAAAATCAACTTATCTAACTTGTAAATTATAATAGTCTCTCTTTCTTCTCAGTATTTTTTGTTGCCTCTTACATTTTAAAGGAGCCCTGGCTCTGTACATGGATATCTTCTTTTTTGTTTGTTTCCATCTGCACAACATGGGAGTCTGGGCATTTTTCTTCATGATTTAAGACAGAAACTCTAGGAAAATGAGTGATTAGTAGATCTAAAAAAAATAATGATTTTATATTTTTTATTCAGTATCATTTAGCTCCAATCTAAACAGGATCAGCTAGAACCATATTTAAATATCTTGTATGATGAAAAAGGATCTGATTGAATCACTTTGCTGTACACCTGAAGCTCACACAACACTGCAAGTTAACTATACTTCAATTTAAAAATTAATTAAATTAAAACAATCAGCTATTAATTTCTACAAAATCTTAAAACCAGTGATGCCTGTGCTTAGTCATGTCTGAAACTTTGTGACCCTTTGGACAGTTGCCTGCCAGGCTCCTCTGTCCATGGGATTTTCAGGCAAAAATACTGGAGTGGGTTGCCATTTTTCACCTCCAAGGCATCTTCCCAACCCAGGGACTGAACCCATGTGTGCTGTTTGTCCTGCATTGCTGGCAGATTCTTTACCCGCTGAGCCATCAGGAAAGCTCCCAGACCAGTGTATATATCCTCAGAAAGAAGAATTCTGAGCATCTCTTGGACTTTGTAAGGAACATGACTTCATGGAGACAGAACTCAGAAACCAAGCAGTTAAGGTGATCTACATATATATCATGTAGGTCAGAGACCCCAGGTAAATGGCCTGAGTTTCTTTCTTTGGTGTATGCACATAACAGACTATCATTTTAAAACCTTGACTGACTATTGTTTTTATTGTGAAAAAAAGAAGAGAGTTGGCTTGAGTTTTAAATTTTGGTTTCTCAGCCTATCATTGTTTGATTCCATTTCATCATTCTTTCTCATCCACCAATCACAGAAATCCAGAAAGAGGCCTCGAGAGATGGATAAATAGGGCACAAGCCTGCTTATCATGCACATGTTCGAGTCTCTTCCGGCTTTCAGTCTTCAATTTGAAGTAATGATCAATTTCTTTGTGGAGCTCAGGTCAAATGTCACTTTCTCAGAGAACCTTTCCCCGACCTGACTAGCCACACCACCTACCCCAATTTTATTCACTCTCTAACTCCTTATTACTTTGATTTTCTTCACAGCATTGTGTCCATACAAAATAATATTTTACATTTACTCATTTATTTATAATAAGAGCTAACTTACTGAGCTCCCAATAGGAGTCAAGTACTCTTTTCAACGCTTTACAAGTACCGTACTAAATCATTTGACCCGTATATACCCCTATGAAGTTGAAACTAATGTTCTCTTCTTTACACAGAAACAAGCGCTGGATGTTAAATAGCTTGCCCAAGGTTACACAGGCAGAGCCCGGGTACCTCCAGGAAGTCTGACTGCAGAGCCTGGCTCCCCATGAAAGGATTATCCAACCTCCAAAAGGGTGGGGATTTTATTAATTTTCTCCATGGATATGTTCCTGCAGCCAAGACTGTGCCTAGGACAGAGAGGTTACTCCATCAATTCTGTATTTATAAATGAATATATGAGTGAACACGTGAACGAATAAGGGGGTGAAAGTTTAAGTATGGAAGAATTAGGAAACAAGTTAATTTCATAAAGCATGTCAAACCTGGATCAGCAGCATTCCAGAAAATTCAAATTAGCGAAGACAGCTAGGGTCAGGATGTGGGTAATTAGTTAACCTTAACAGGGGCACTGACTGTTCTGAACTTTTAAAATCTTTTTACTCATTCTGATCTATAAAGACTTTTGTGGTGAATATCTTCTTCCTTAGGTAGTGAATATGTCAAATCTTTTTTGAGTCTTTTTGATAAAATCAGTGTTCTAAGCTCATAAATAGTTTGTATTTTTCAGTATTGTCTTTTTTTTTTTTAAATCTCAGAGGAGAAAGTCTGCATCAAAATTCTGTTTCTCATATAAAGTAGTATGATTACTGTGTCAGAAAGATCTAAGTAAATGTTTGATTAAAATACTAGGAGAGATGCTGTCAGTGAAAACTGCTAAACCATAGCATGCTGTGTTAAGAGACACTATTCTTAGGAGGTGGTACAATTTCCATTTTAAAATTATTGGAGGTAGTTTATGTGCATAATTTGGAGGGTAAGATAAAGGACAAAGCAAGCAAGTTTGGGGAGAAAATGAACCTGCATAAATTGAAGTTACACAACTGGTTTAAAGGGAAATGGGAAGCTAAAAATGAAAGTTTATGCTATAATTTTCTGTTATGAAGAACAGCTTGTTGATTAGTATTTAAATGAATTTGAGTTATATGATATTATTTTTTAAACTACAGTCGTTAAAGTAGTGGCTTTCAAATTTTCAGATAAGCTTGTAATATTTGAGGGAATGATCATTGGTTGGAAGACTGGTAGAATTTCAGGGTTCACACCGATTTCAGGGTTTATAAACATTACTTTTATTGGAAAATAAATTTTGTAAAACATACCCAAGTAAAACTTAAGTTAGTCCACTTAGGAAAATCAGAGCTAATCAGACTGAAGTCAAAAGGGGAACCAAACACTCCATCTGCTCTCTCCCTCTCCCCTTTGTGGCCACCACAGGACATTAAGACACCATCAACCTAGGCATCTCTGCCCTGGCTAGACAAAACTAGCCACCATTTTTAATATGGAGAAGTTTATGAAGTTTATGAAGCTACACTACAACTTATATAATAGAAAAAAATTCATTTAATTTTAACTGTCTTTTAAACACAAAAGCTGGCTTGTATGAAGTATATCTAATATAAAATTAGTTTTCTTATCATTGACCACCAAAAGCTTTATAAAAACACACCAAAATTTTCTACATCATAAAAAAAAAAGATGTGCTTTAGAGTCAGCACAATCTATGATAGGTTTCTACCCCTAGCACAGGATCTGGCATATATTAGATACCCCATAAACTGAATTTTATTATTAGCTTCTAAAACCACTTCATCTGCACATATCTGATCTCTCCTTTGTCCCTTCCCCCTTGCATCTGTTCCTTATGAATCACTCTCTCAGTCTTGCCTTCACCCACTCAGAGTTCCAAATTCTTTGCCTTGATTTTATTTAGCTTCTAACTTACAGGAGCTTCTACCTCACGGTCAGTGACCATGTTGTCAGGGAGTGCAGGTCACCAGAGTGTTCACACCTCACGCACCTGCCCACTCACTTTTGGAGCAGTACCAAATAGAGGCAGATGCTCTCATCGCTGATCTTCTACTTCAATGTCATAGTTGATTCTTTTCTGTTCTTTGTGTATTAATGTATAGGCTTTCTTAACTCTCTGATACAGACATCATGCTCTTCTAGAACCTTCCACCGCTACAATTAACATCGGACCTCTCCTCTCTTTCCCAAGATATATTTTCACCATATTTCTAGTTCAGTTCAGTTTGGTCGCTCAGTCATAGCTGACTCTTTGTGACCCCATGAACTGCAGCACTCCAGGCCACCTTGTCCATCACCAACTCCCAGAATACACCCAAACCCATGTCCATTGAGTTGGTGATGCCTTCCAGCCATCTCATCCTCTGTCATCCCCTTCTCCTCCTGCCTCCAATCACTCCAAGCATCAGGGTCTTTTCCAATGAGTCAACTCTTCGCATGAGGTGGCCAAAGTATTGGAGTTTCAGCTTCGACATCAGTCCCTCCAAAGAACACCCAGGACTGATCTCCTTTAGAATGGATCAGTTGGATCTCCTTGCAGTCCAAGGGACTCTCGAGTCTTCTTCAACACCACAGTTCAAAAGCATCAATTTTTCTGTGCTCAAATTTCTTTATAGTCCAACTCTCACATCCATACATGACTACTGGAAAAACCATAGCCTTGACTAGGTGGACTTTTGTTGACAAAATAATGTCTCTGCTTTTTAATATGCTATCTAGGTTGGTCATAACTTTCCTTCCAAGGAGTAAGTGTCTTTTAACTTGATGGCTGCAATGACCATCTGCAGTGATTTTGGAACCCAGAAAAATAAAGTAAGCCACTGTTTCCCCATCTATTTGCCATGAAGTGATGGGACCCGATGCCATGATCTTAGTTTTCTGAATGCTGGAGTTTTAATCCAACTTTTCCACTCTCCTCTTTCACTTTCATCAAGAGGCTTTTTAGTTCTTCTTCACTTTCTGCCATAAGGGTGGTATCATCTGCATATCTGAGGTTATTGATATTTCTCCCGGCAATTTTGATTCCAGCTTGAGCTTCTTCCAGCCCAGCATTTCTCATGATGTACTCTGCATATAAGTTAAATAAGCAGGGTGACAATATACAGCCTTGACATATTCTGTTTCCTATCTGGAAGCAGTCTGTTGTTCCATGTCCAGTTCTAACTGTTGCTTCCTGACTTGCATACATGTTTCTCAAGAGGCAGGTCAGGTGGTCTGGTATTCCCATCTCTTTCAGAATTTTCCACAGGTTATTGTGATCCACAAAGTCAAAGGTTTTGGCATAGTCAATAAAGCAGAAATAGATGTTTTTCTGGAACTCTCTTGCTTGTTCGATGATCCAGTGGATGTTGGCCATTTGATCTCTGGTTCCTCCCCCTTTTCTAAAACCAGCTTGAACTGGAAGTTCACAATTCATGTATTGCCGAAGCCTGGCTTAGAGAATTTTAAGCATTACTTTACTAGCGTGTGAGATGAGTGCAATTGTGCGGTAGTTTGAGCGTTCGGGTAATATTTAATTAGTGTCTCTCTCCCCAGCTAAACTGTTTGGTCTATGAGGGCAAAGATTCTATGGCAATTTGGTTCCTCCTGGAGTTGGGCAAAAATAGTAGTTAGTTTCTGTCTCATCTATTGTTTTGTTATGCACAAAGTAGGCACACAGTTTGTATTTGTTGAACACGGGAGTGGATAAATGAAAGAATATCTTCCTTTCTCTGAAAATGTGTTAAGTGCTCCAAATTACTTCTCTCTGAAATCTCCAAATAAATATCCTCCTGGAGTGAAGACTTCCAGTAATCCCTAGTTGTCCCAGAATACACTGAAACTCCTCAAGAACATTATACGGCTTCTGAAAGACCATGCAGGGATAATAACAAGAGCACACAACAACTGCAAGGACACAGAAATACTCTAATTCTTTATCAACGTTATATCTTTTGGATGTCTTGAACAATACAATAGTTAGGGGCATTGACCCTATAAACAGTTGAAAATCTATACGTAACTTGTAATTAGCATATTACATACAATCAGATGTAACTTACAGTATCCACAGTTCCACATCCTCGGATTCACCTAGCCACCAATGGTGCAGTACTGTCTTATGTAATATTGAAAAACATCTGCATGTAAATGGACCTGTGCCATTCAAACCTGCATTGTTCAAGGTTCAGCTGTGTTGTTTTCCTAATTTCCTAGTGAGTAAACTTCAAAAGAAAAAGAACCAGCTTAAAAATATATTTGTACAATCAGTGTTTAATAAAAAGTAAATTATTGTCATCCACTGGCTCTTTATTCTAAAGTTCAGTAGTGTGTTGCTTCAGCTGAAATAAATCTAAAAGGAAACTGCCTGTTTTTTCCAACCTCCATCCCAATCCCAGTCCTTCATTTGCAAAGAAAAAACATTATTTTTTCTGCCCTCCTTTCTTCTTTTATGCCCCCAAAATAGAAGGGGAAAAAAGCACTTATATCCAAATCACATACTACTGCTGGACCTACTAATTTACACAATGGCTGAGTTTGGGGTTAAATAAATGTTTAAAAGCCAAAATAAAATCTATCATTTGGCATTGAACTAATGCCTGACTGATTGTCCACTAAAACTTTGAGTTCCATTGTTCCACAAAGTTAGGGTAGGATTCTGAAACCGTCATTTGTGGTAAGAACGGTTTCTACATCAGGCCATCAGTTTTTCATTTCTGTTATTCAGCCCTTTTACTGTATGATCTGTTGCCTCAAAAATCTGGGAGACTAAATAAGAGTGGCATGAGTGAGACCAAGGGAGAAGAGCTAATTTAGGAGAAGACACCATGGAAACTAGATAAGGCTAAGGAAACACACACATCAAATGGACTTCTCACTGTCATCATCTTCACTCTTAGGATAATAATAGCAAATGACTAAATGAGATTGCATCAAGTTGACAAATTTTTAACCTCAAATGTTTTAATAGTCCTTTCCTTTGTTGATAAAAAAAACCTTCTAAAGGTATTCTTGTATATATAAGTTCAAAATAAAATTAAAGTTGATAATAAAAATTTTTAACATACCATCTGGCTTGAGAGCATTAGTTCTCAAAGCACTAGCTATGAGAAAAATGAACATAAAGCAAGTCTATTTTGGATTTAACCTATAGATTGATTCTCAGAGAATTAACAAAGATAAGAAATACATTTTATTAGGAGAGATATGAAAGAAATGAGCTAATCATTTAAGGATATATGCTTATTTCTAAGACTGCCCATATTCTGAGGACTATAGATAAAAACACTTTATGTTGCCCTGTATGAATGTCAGTATACTACAATCTGACTGGTTAAATAACATCAGGAGTTACCATATCTGCATTCTAAATAGGCTCCTCCAAGAAAATCTTCTGTAGGTATAACTAGAAGATTTCCAGAAGCACTTTGGAAGAGTAAGAATCTGTTTCTGATTCTGAGAAGAATTTGAGCCTCAGAGAAGCCTCAGTCTTGATCATAGTCCCTTTTGTTTTATATCTAAATTCAGGTATCTGAATCATCACAAACTACTTCAAACTTACTTTCCTTATGGAGACAAAGGTAAATGGGACCATTCTGGTGTCATTACTGTTTACTGGGCATGCAGAGTAGGGAGAGAGTGTAATAAGCATGGTTTGTGCCTTCCTGGGCACTCAGGTTCACTGGGGGAGATACTGAACTAGAAAGTTAAGATATATCACATAAGTTATTATAAATACTGAAAAAGGGCCTGAAGGAACAATGTGATGGAAATATTGAAGAAGGGTAGGGAAAGTGGAGGAAATCTCGGGGATTCACTATCATCAAATCCTAAACTGCCAAAATGGATATGTATGATACCATTTATAGTGAGATTTTTCATGAATTTTTAATAATTATGTGATCTTTTTATTGTTTCCTCTGGAATCTGATGGTTTCTTTATCTGCAAATAAGGCTAAAGACAGTATTACCAAGACTTTTAGCTTTGGGGTAACTAAACTTACACCTTTTGCATTGTTGATGCAAAAGCCTTTAGATGCCATCCAGGCCAAAACTGGTTTCAATCATTTTGGAAGCAGAATATTCATACTTTTGGTAACTGACAAAAAGCATGTTTATTATTTGTAATAGTTTATGCACAAAAATATGCTAACTTCATCCCAGGACATTAATAACTTAAGCTCCAACTTTTTAAAATGTAATCAGTTGTTTCTAAAACAAAAGAAGTATTTTCCTGGATCATAGTGTTGGTGAGCACTGACTTTATTTTCTCATGTCTTTTGAAGCTCTCGTGACTGAGGACAATGTTTTGAAATGTTATCTGGTGACTGTTATTCCTGGTCATTCTTGCTGCCCTGACGTGCTCCACCCACACTATGAGGCATCCTCAGATTCAAGAGGGCAGAAACCAACCAAAAGCAAAGGTGACAAAGCTCAGGCTTCAACTTCTAAAGCCAACACTTAATGCTCTCTTTAGAGATGACAGTTTTAAGAATCCAAGCTTTGTAGAAAAGCAAAAGAATCTTCTAAACCATAACAATGATAAAGATGTTTTAAGTAGCAATAAGCAGAAACTGGTAACCAAACAATATAGGATTTTCACCTTAAGCCACAGAGTAAGAAAGAAGCATTTATGACCCCACAGTACTTCCCATGCAAAAGAAAGGAGAATGCTGCAGAGCTAGACAGCAAATGCCTAAAGAAAGTGGTAAGAATGTGTAGACTTCTGTGCCTGTGTGCAGACACACACACACACACACACACACCCCTCTCTCTCTGAGCTGTAATCCCAAGACACAAGAAGATTCCTTCTCAGAGGACCAGCACAGAGCAGGGGCAGGTGGAAAAGGCAGCCGAGTCTAAGAAGGTGAGGTCGCTCAGTCGTGTCCGACTCTTGGCGACCCCATGGATTGTAACCTACTAGGCTTCTCCGTCCATGGGATTCTCCAGGCAAGAATACTGGCGTGGATTGCCATTTCCTTCTCCAGGGGATCTTCCCGACCCAGGGATCGAACCCGGGTCTCCCGCATTGGAGGCAGACGCTTTAACCTCTGAGCCACCAGGAAGAGTCTAAGAAGGTCACAAGAAATGGGCTGGGGCCCAGAGGGGATCACCACCAGCTGGTACTAGGAGATGCTCCCCAAGGGCAATCCCTGTGAGCTGTATTTAGCCTGGGGAAAAGAGCTGAGTTAACNGTAGCAATAAGCAGAAACTGGTAACCAAACAATATAGGATTTTCACCTTAAGCCACAGAGTAAGAAAGAAGCATTTATGACCCCACAGTACTTCCCATGCAAAAGAAAGGAGAATGCTGCAGAGCTAGACAGCAAATGCCTAAAGAAAGTGGTAAGAATGTGTAGACTTCTGTGCCTGTGTGCAGACACACACACACACACACACACCCCTCTCTCTCTGAGCTGTAATCCCAAGACACAAGAAGATTCCTTCTCAGAGGACCAGCACAGAGCAGGGGCAGGTGGAAAAGGCAGCCGAGTCTAAGAAGGTGAGGTCGCTCAGTCGTGTCCGACTCTTGGCGACCCCATGGATTGTAACCTACTAGGCTTCTCCGTCCATGGGATTCTCCAGGCAAGAATACTGGCGTGGATTGCCATTTCCTTCTCCAGGGGATCTTCCCGACCCAGGGATCGAACCCGGGTCTCCCGCATTGGAGGCAGATGCTTTAACCTCTGAGCCACCAGGAAGAGTCTAAGAAGGTCACAAGAAATGGGCTGGGGCCCAGAGGGGATCACCACCAGCTGGTACTAGGAGATGCTCCCCAAGGGCAAACCCTGTGAGCTGTATTTAGCCTGGGGAAAAGAGCTGAGTTAACCTGGCATGAACTCTCCAACAATGACACTGTGAAAACAGCTGATGCCCTGAGAGCAGAGCACACTAAATTGTAGACAGATGGGGACAAAAATTCTTTTCCAGCCAGAAAATATATAAGTCCAGTCCAGACTGAGATCAAGCCTTGAGAAAGGGCAGGCGAAGGGGGAAAGGGAAAATGCTGAATTTGATTTAATGTTTATTTATAAGAGACTAACTTTATAAGCCAGATGGCATTGAGATGCCTTGAAGTGGTAAGGTCCTCTCAACATCATCTGAGGAAGATTGTATTCTCTTATTTAAAATAATTGGGATTTCTGTGTATGTGATTGATGTTGTACACTCTTAAATCTATTATATTTAAGGCAGTTATTTTATATTGTTGCACCTCAGTTCAAGGGTGACTATCATAAAGAAGAATGCCAAGATCTACTTATAGGTTATACTGACTCACTTGTAATGTTCTCCAAAATATACATTTCACCAAGACAGGAGTTTTCATATGTATTGTTCTGGATACACCTCTATCTGGAACAACACCCCACATATAATGGTTACTTGATTCTTTTTTAATAAATAAATGAAATATGAAATTGGTCTTTAATTATCTGATGAAAAGTCCTTAAGGAATTTAAAGATCTCTAATGTCAAAGCTTTTTGTGCTGGTACCCTTGGTTTATTCCTGAATTTAATATGAATAACCAGTTTGATCAATATGAGTAAATCAGGAATTGCTATGGATTGAGTTGTCCCCTTTTCAACATTCACATTTTGAATTCCTAACCCCCTATGTGACTGAAATGGAGATAAGGTTTCAAGGAGGTGGTTAGGTTAAATAAGGTCATAAGGGTGGATCCCTAATCTAACAGAGCTGGTGCCCTTAAAGGAAGAGGAAGATGGCACCATAGATCTGTCTCCATCAGGTGAGGACACAGCCAAAATGAAGCCACCTACAAGCCACGGAGAGGACCCTCACCAGAAGCCAAACATGCTGGCATTGTGATCTCAGGTTTCCAGCCTCCAAAACTGTGAGAAAATAAACTTGTGTTATTTAAGCCATTCAGTCTACAGTATTTTGTAACAGCAGTTCAGCCAATTAATACAGGAAATAATAGTTTTTCAATACTAAAAATTATCATTGTGACCTATCTGAAATAAAATATGAAACAGCAATCTTCCTTGCCAGGACAGGGAGGCCTGGCATGCTACGGTTCATGGGGTTGCAAGGAAGCAGACAAGACTGAGTGGCTGAACTGAACTGAACTGAATTTTCCTTGATACATTTAAAATATGATCACTTTTCATGTATATTATGAAGATCATGCCTACAACTCTCTATACCCTGAACCAAGAGAACCTAACTTGAGGCTCTATTGCATATTCAGCCCCTGAACTAAAAACTTTAAGAAACTCACCATTAAAAGTTAGTAGCTGACATCCTTGAAATTAACATTTGGAACTCAAACAGACATTTAATGGTCAAACATATATAATACTATAAGTAAATAAGTCTAATTTTCAAAGGTATAAAATTTCTAATTAAAAAGCCCTGACCTTGCCTCTTCTTTGCCTTAAGATTATGTAAAATTTCATTTTCATTATCTTGCCAATTTCCTACCTTCTCTTCTTACTCCCACTGAGATTTTCTTAAGCCTTTTCTTTTTATGTGTTATGAATAAATTCAATGCAGTTGTCCGGGACTCATTCCAAGCAAAGAACAATGAAACTTTGGCTTTTGATTTTTATATTCATAAGTTGTTTTTGGAAAGGGACCATTTGAGAAATACTAGTAGTAATTGCCTGCTATGCAGAGTTGTGAAGCATCAGTACCCACAATTGCAATTTACCAGAAAACAAAGCACCAGGAGACCCCAAAATGCTTTCAGTCTAGTGCCAAACCTAAAATTCATTTGCTGGAAAGAAATGTTCCTTCCACTGGAAAAGACACACACCAAATGAAGAAACCTTCCCTGTGTTTGTTTTGGGAATGGCTTAGTCATGGGGCCCAAAGTAAAATATTCCTATGGGCGGGGGTTGGGGAGCCTGGGGGGGATTATACTGCAGTAACAAAGGATCTCAGAATCTTAGTTGTTTACAAAAATGGTTTATTTCCTACTGGTGGAATTTATTACAGAGAGACTGCATTTTCACACTTTGGTGTAATACAAGAAACAAGGATGATGATGCAGGCTCCATCTACATTTTTCTGATTATCATGGCACAGGGGAAAAAGAAATGGTGAGCCACACATTGGCTCTTAAAGTTTATACTCAGAAGTGACATGTATCACTTCTGTTCAGTTTCACTGGCCAAGGTAAGTCATATGGCCAAGTGTGATGTCTGTGGGTCAGGGAAATGTAATTCTTCCCTTGGGAGGAGCTTCAAACATCTGGGAACAATAATATAACTTACCAGAACACTTTCCTACATAACTGGATACTAAATTATGATACATTCATTAACAGATAACTGTAAGTTTTAATTTAGTATACTTCTTTTTAATAATATTTAATATCTATTGTATTATCTCCATCTTAAATAATTATCCCATTTTAAAAGATGAATCTAGTGACGCTTAGTGAAGTTTACTTGTTCTCTATTTCATAGATAGTAATGAAGTAATTTACAAAGCTCTTGTAAATTGCCGTTATGCACACACTATCAGTAATCAATTGTTGGTTTTGTGCTTGAACTTATGCTCAAAACTACCTTATTGTTTTTTCTTTCTAAACTGGGTTATTTAAGGTACAGCACCAGAGGTCCCTTGAATGAAACACCAGTCTAGCACTCACAAGAGAGCAGCAAATCGGAGAACAGGGTGAAGAAAATGCAGCAGTTGCCTCAAATGAGCTCATCTCAGGAGACTGTCCAACACAGACCTACTCACAAAAACCATGAAGGGGTCTAGGACAACAGGCTTAGCTTCTAAACTAAATTATTCCTGACATGTGAGCTCTGAACACTTAAAATTGAGCAGAACTCATTTTATTATTGCTAACACTTTTAATTTGTTCATTTGACTTTTCAGAAGAGTAAATAGATGCAAGAGAGGAGAGATGACAAATCTTGAGAGTTCTGAATTAATAATTTGATTCAATCCATCAGAAGCCTCCTGTCAGCTATAAAACCACCACAACAACCTAAGTTCTCTCTGTCAGAAGAGGCCCCACATGGCACATGGCTGGTGCTGGTGTGCCCTCACAGTGATAGCAAAGGTAGCGTCCTGTGCATGCATGTAGAGCCAATGCCCAGGACTCAACGTGCCAAACCGATGAACCACTCAGAAACCTGGGCATGTGGTTACTGAAATGCTTCCCATGAATAAGCCCGAAGGGAAATCCTTGGGTTTTTTGTTTTGTTGGGTTTGGTTTTGCTTAGAACAGGTTAAAGTGCCCTATCTTTTTTTCCTTTTGACTTTATTTTATAAGACTTGTTCTGACTGTGGAAAACAAGTCCTGGAGATTCTCTCAATGACAATCTTGAGAAAGAAAAACAGAGCTGGATGAATCAGTCTCCCTGACTTCAGCCTATACAATACCGCTACAGATATCAAAGCAGAAATATGGATCAATGAAGCAGGATAGAAAACCCAGAAATAAACCCAAGTACCTGTGATAAATTAACCTACAACAAAGGAGGCAAGACTATACAATGGAGGAAAGACAGTCTTTTCAATTAATGGTGCTGGGAAAACTGGACACCTACATGAAAAAAAAAAGATCTTAGAATCTTGTTTAATGCCATACACAAAAGTAAACACAAAATGGATTAAAGACCTAAATAAAACACCATATATTATAAATCTCTTAGAGTAAAACACAGGCAGAACACTCCCTGACAAAAATGGCAGCAGTATCTTTTTCGATCTCCCAGAGTAATGGAAATAGTAACAAAAATAAACATATGGAACCTAATTAAACTCAAAAGCCTTTGCACAGCAAAGAAAGCTGTAAACAAAAAGACAACCAATAGAATGGGAAAAAATATTTGCAAATGATGCAACCAACAAAGGATTAGACTCCAAAATTTATAAACAGCTCATGCGACTCAATACCAAAAAATAAGGAACCCAATCAAAAATGGGCAGAAGACCTACATACACATTTCTCCAAAGAAGGTATACAGATGGTCAAGAGGCACATGAAAAGATATTCAACATCAGTAATTATTAGAGACATGCAAGTCAAAACTACAATGAGATATCAACCACATCAATAAGAATGGCTATCATCAAAAAATCTACAAACAATAAATGCTGGAGAGGGTGTGAAGAAACCAATTTACATTCCCACCTACACTGTTGGTGGGAATGTAAACTGGTACAGTCACTAAGAACATTAAGGAGGTTCCTTAAAAATCTAAAAACAGAGCTACCATATGATCCAGCAATTCCATTCTTGGTCATATGTCTGGAGAAAACTTGATTTGAAAATATACATGCACCCCAATATTCATTGCAGCATTGTTTACAATAGCCAGGACATGGAATCAACCTAAATGTCCATTGACAGAGGAATGGATAAACAAGATGTGGTACATATATACAATGAAATATCACTCTCATAAAGAAGAATAAAGTAACGCCATTTACAGCAACATGGATGGACTCAGACGTTATCATACCAAGTGAAGCAAATTAGACAAAGACAAATAGCATATGATATCACTTATATGTGGAATCTAAAAATGAAAAATGATACAAATGAACTTATCTACAACATAGAAGCAGAGAATGAACTTAATGGTTATCGGTGGGGAAGGGAAAGGGAAGGGATGGATTGGGAGTCTGGGATTGACAAGTTCACAGTGCTATATTTAAAACAGATGATGGACAAAGACCCACTGTGTAGCACAGGGAACTCTGCTCAATATTCTAGAATGACCTAAATGGAAAAATAATTTGAAAAAGAATAAAAAAGAAAATACATTTACTGTAATTCCTGAGGTTTCTTTATTCTAACACCTATTGCTGGCAAATCTAAGATTCCTTTTCCAAAGCTAATCTTACCTGTAGATGCAAGTAAATTTAAAAAAAAAAAAAAATTTAAGCTATTTTGAATATTTTCTTTCTAAGGAAAGATGTGATCAACAATAGAAATGGCTCATTAAAATAGAATGATTAAAATATCTCCTTTGGTTTTTTTAGAAGTTTTTATGACAATATTTTCATAGAATGTGAATTGTTGCCTTCTTGACATTACATCACACTTATTACTATGAACAAACATTTTACTTATATAAAAAGTAGAATGTAGTGGAAGAAACATAACAATTAGAATGCTCAGAGACAATATTCATTTTTAATTTGCTGGTGTATTACATCCATTCAAATATATGACACACTTGTTTTAATTAACAGTAGACCTGTATTTGTGTGGCTGGATATCACTGACTGAAATAGATACAAAATCTTTTCAATTGAGTTCTTTATATAAAGATTCAAAAACATTACAGTGTCTTTAGGGGAATTCAGTAACTTTAAAAAATGTTTTATATGTAAATATTCCTGTGAATTTTCCATACTTATTTCAACAATTATATGTAGCAGTGGTACAACATCGGGTTTCCAAGGGGTGCTAGTGGTAAAGAACCCACCCACCAATGCATAAGGCATAAGAGACCTGGGTTCAATCCCTGGGTTGGGAAGATCCCCTGGAGGAGGACATGGCAGCCCTCCCCAGTATTCTTACCTGGAGAATTCCATGGACAGAGGAGCCTGGTGGGCTACAGTCCATGGGGTTGCAAAGAGTTGGAAATGACTGAAATGACTTAGCAAGTATGCACACAGTACAAGATTAAAGTAATATGTAAAGCAAAAATTTTAATACCTCCAGAATTCAAATATTTTGTTCCATTTTTGGCTGTGCCTCAGAAACCATGATCGCTACTATTAAAAAGGAAATAAGCACAATATTTTTAAAGGAGAAAGAAAAGATTGATTATAGACAATAGTGGCAGCCACAATTTATGACCAAAGAGTTACTTGATATGCAAAATTCTTTGATAGATTTTTACAGACTTTGGGTCCCTAAGCAGGTCAAAGGAAAAGTCTTCATGTTCCTTCTTTCTTCAAAACACAAAAGCAAGTCCACTTTATAATTATTTTCTTTAAGTAAAACTTAGGATTCAGAATTATCTCAGGACTGACGGTAAATTTATTTCAGAAACTATTTGACAGTTCTGACTAACTTTTAGTAGGTCTAGCTTGGTTCTTATTGAAAATGGGCTTCTGTTGTGGCTCAGCTGGTAAAAAATCCGCCTGCAATGCAGGAGACCTGGGTTTGATCCCTGGGCTGGGAAGATTCCCTGGAGAAGGGAAAGGCTACCCACTCCAGTATTCTGGCCTGGAGAATTCCATGGACTGTATGGTCCATGGGGTCGAAAAGAGTCAGACACGACTGAGCGACTGTCACTTCATTTCACTTCACTTCACTTACCCCTAAAATAAGTGAACTCTTAAGAGAAATCCAATACTTTTTAATTTTTGAAAAATGTTCAGGTCACCACTTTTGCAAATAAATGTTCTTGATATACTTGAACTTCAATCTCTTCTGAAATGAAATAAGCATTTCTTACATAGTTGATCACAAGAAAACAACAGTAACTAAGTGGAAGATAAAGAGGTCACTATAGAAACAATTAAATCAGAAAAGTCCAAATGGCCCACAGCAACCTCACAGAGCAGAGGATTGCTATGTATACAAAGAGGGCACATTCACTAATAGCACGATGACAGATGACTTTTCTATAACATTTTGTGACATCCAGAGTTATGCATCAAGACTTTGATTTTCATCTCCAACTGTTCCACTACCCAAACAGGCACACACATACACATCCTCACACTCTTGCTCCCACCAAATTAAGCAATTTCAGGTTCACCTTCTACTTAAATACAGAGTAAATGTTCCCTAGGTGTTGCCCTGATATTTTTAATAACAGCTTTCTGATAAGTCAGTAGTGAGAAAGATTTTGAAATAGGTTCTTTTTTATAGTTTCATATTTTATGACTATGAAACTCATCCCTGCTGTAAAAATACTGAAGAAATTAATGCATTTTGCAAGTGGAGCTGCAAACTTGCAAAAATTAATGAACCAAGTAAGCAAATAGTTTAACTATCTAGAATTACTGAAACTAGATTCTAAAAACTTATGGTATCTAGGTTCATATACCACTCATGGTGAAATAATTCATACTACTTGCTAATATCTTGATTTCTAGAGCTTCTTAATTGCTAAAACCATTTCACTGAAGTGAGCTGTGCACTTTCTAGGCAAATAAGATAAAAACATAATGATTTTGGAAGAGGTGAACAAGATAGAATCAGAGAGCAAGGTCATCTTCAGTACACGACAGGACATGCCTGTAAGTCTAGCGCCTGTGACTTCCAGGAGAACGCCTTCCAGGGGAACGCAGTTACTGACAGTTCACATCCTGCTTCCCCGGAGCTCCACCTTCCCTTTTGCATCATGCAGTACTTGGACACATCCTGAAGAGGTTTATGGAAGCATCGACCCCTCTAGAAGCTTCTTGTATTTGTTGCACAGGTTTGTGATTGGGCAAAGATACGGTCTTAGGAAGGTGGCAGAGATGCCGGTATGCCTGGCTGACATTGAAAGGCAAGATATTGTCAGCTGGGAGTTCAAGGAAGAGGTAGAATGAATGAGGATGTGTAAAACAGCACTGGACTAAAAGGCTCCCTCTGGGTCTCAGTGCAGTTACTACTTTGGCCTCGCTAAGGCCTCCTTCATTACTTAGCTGCTGTAAAACACAATACATAGAGAGGGAGTCAGGGAATGGAGGGTGCCGCCCGGTTCACCTAAATCCTCTAATCCTCGTGCGCTAATATTTCGTTCTCAGTGTAACTTTGTCATTAACAATAAGTAACTGTTATGTACAGTACATGATGTTTGATATTTGGGGGATTTTAAAATGAATTAGCCACAATCCTGCCCTTGAAAAATTTTTGATGTGGGAATCTGAGAGAAGATGAAAAAGAAACATTTCCACAGCATTCTACAATTTACAAAGCAGAAAAGTTCAAGTGCATCCTTTTATTTAAGCCTCACAACAACCTTGTAAAATACCTTATGTATTATTCATCCCATTTTATTGCTGATTCAAAGAGGTTCAAAGAGGCTAAGAGAATTGCCCAGCATTTTAAAAGTAAAGAAAGAACCGGAAGTACAGACCAAGTTACCTAAAATTAGAATTAAAACTTGACCGTTGCTTTTTCTTAACAATATGTAACACATGTATATGTATGTAGTTAAGACACAATTTTTCTGTCTTTCCATGGAAACATTAATGAAAACATAGCGATTCCAAAGTTCTATATAAGAAAAACCAGACTTAATCTAAAATATTCCATACCGTAAAAGAGGTTTTGTCTTACCATGGCGGGAGGAGGGGGTGTGGCGTGGGGAGGGGNTGTGGCGTGGGGAGGGCGGGGGTTTGGTTAAACAGAACTTGTCACTCATTCCTCATAGAATGCCCTTAGATAAGATAACTAGGTCTCAGTGATTAACACTCTCCTAATATTTTGAGTATCCCTTTTCTTAGCGTATAAAGACTATAAATGGCCACCGATTCCTTTGGGAATGATTGGAAGGGGAGGCAGAAGGATCCGAGGAAGAACATTTATAACACAATATTGTGACAATATTGCAGTGTCTTTCTTTTTAGGGAATCCATCTCTCTCTACTCTGTCATTTTTCTTTTTTTTTACTTAAATCAGGTCTCTGTCATCCAAATGTAGAGTTCCATTTTTTGACACACATGTCAAGAAAGAGTCAATATGTTGTTCTTGTAGATGTTTTTGAGTCCTAGGGACAGGGTGATTCTTATGGATCAAACCATTTCAATCCATGCCTTGGTCCTGTTACCTATTATAGCATTTATATGTACTTTATGCCTGATGCTGAAGAGCTCTGCATTTCTGAGATTTCATCATCCCACTGATATCAGGCATCCATTTCAATCACGGCATCTTCCACTGTCATCTCCAGCTTTAAGAAGGAAGTTACAGCAGATCTTCCCAAGGAAACAGATGCTTCTCTTGCCAATGTGTGGTTGTTGTGGTGGTGGTTCAGTCACCAAGTCGTGCCTGATTGTTTGTGAACCCATGGACTGCAGCAAACCAGGCTTCCCTGACTTTCACTGTCTCCTGGAATTTGCTCAGATTCATGTCCACTCAGTCAGTGATGCCATCCAACCATCTCATCCTCTGTCATCCCCTTCTCCTCTTGCCCTCAATCTTTCCCAGCATCAGGGTCTTTTCCAATGAGTTGGCTCTTTGTATCAGGTGGTCACAGTGTTGGAACTTCAGCTTCAACGTCAGTCCTTCCACTGAATATTCAGGACTGATTTCCTTTAGGATTGACTGGTAGGATCCTCTTGCAGTCCAAGGAACTCTCAAAGAATCTTCTCCAACAGCACAGTTCACGAGTGTCAATTCTTCAGCACTCAGCCTTCTTTATGGTCCAGCTCTCACATCCATACATGACTACTGGAAAAACCATAGCTTTGACTAGATGGACCTTTGTCAGTAAGGTAATGTCTCTGTTTTTTAATATGCTGTCTAGGTTTGTCATAGCTTTTTTTCCAAGGAGCAAGTGTCTTTTAATTTTATGGCTGAAGTCACCATCTACAGTGATTTTGGAGCCCAAGAAAATAAAATCTGTCACCGTTTTCAATTTTTCCTCAACCTGTTTTCCATGAAGTGATGGGACCCGATATCATGATCTTAGTTTTTTGAATGCTAAAGTTTAAGTCAGCCTTTTCACTATCCTCTTTCACACTCATTAAAAGGCTCTTTGGTTTCTCTTAACTTGCTGCCATTAGAGTGGTATTATCTGCATATCTGAGGTTATTGATATTTCTCCTGTCTCTTGATCCCATTCAGTCTGGCATTTAGCATGATGTACTCTGCATATAAGTCAAATAAGCAGGGTGACAATATACAGCCTTGATGTATTCCTTTCTCAATTTGGAACCAGTCCATTGTTCCATGTCTGGTTCTGTCACTTCTTGACCTGCATATAGGTTTCTCAGGAGATAGGTAAGGTGGTCTGGTATTCCCATTTCTTCAAGAATTTTCTAGTATTTTTGGAAATTTCCTAGAGTATATAGAGATATAGTGGATTTTTAACACATGATACATTCTCAATGTTTCAGTTCCTCTAGTTGTAAATCAAGATAAATTAGATTATGTCATACTAACTATTGTCAAATCTTAGTGCTTGTTCATAATAAATGCTTATGTTTTACCTATGCTACCTGTTCATTGCAGGTCAGCAAAGGGGTTCTATTACTGGAGATACTCAGTGAATCGAGCTGATGAAACAGCCACCATCTCAAACACTGTCTGCCAACATGGCAGAGGGAAGAGATGCTCTGGAAGTGTGGCATTATTAACAATTAAATGTTCTGGCTTGTAAATGATATTGCCGTGTTCTCTCACCATTTATTGAACAGACCTACACACCCTCAACCAACTAACAAGGTGATCTGGAACACAATTGGGTGATGTTCTCAGCAGAAAACTTGAAATATTTGCTGACAAGCATTAGTGTCTACCACATTATTATTCTAGGGAAGCCTGGTACCCCACTTCAACTTAATGAAGAGAACCACTGAGATTTCTGTTCACCGCTAGGTGAAGAAGATTTTCAATGCTGATCTTAGACCCTGAAGCTAACACACTGAATCCACATCCCTGGCAATTATACTTACATACATCAATCCAACCTACACTAACAAATTTCTTCCTTATTCATCAGCACTTCTGGAATTCATTCCCACATATATTACTAAGGGTCTACCACATTAAATTATCAAGAATTCAAAATTCTTTTTGATGTGTAGCTATTTTCTTCTGCTTCCAACTTTTTAATTATTTCTTCTAACACAGGATAGAATCTGACTCTGATATGGATCTGATGGCAATGAGAGGTGGACATGAAGAGAAACAGTGTCCTTTGTAGGTTAACTGCCTCGGGTGAAGTCCTTGAAGGATCTTTCCAGCAAGATAGCACTACCTTTATCTGTGAAGGGACTACTGATGGCAAGGAAGCTCATTGAGACTTGGTGATTCACAGAACCCAGATTCATACAAACTACCAGTTGTCCCTAATTCTTGCTTAAAGCCACTCTCTCCTAATCACTGTCCTAAATTTCACACAGAGATCTAGTGAAGCTATGAGTTCAAACTGCGTTGGAATTAAGCAAACTGCAAGATCAGATTTGGTTTTGTTTTTAACTACATCAACTCTGAACTGTAAGAAATTCTTACAGTAGTCAGAAAAGAGAGTCTCATATCCTCAGACCATGCCATAAGACCAAAACTAAAAATTTAGAACATTTTATTTTCTTTCTTTAAGCTGCTCATTACTTCTGGAATTAGTCATTGATCCACAGACATAGGAGTATCCCTTAGTCCCATCAAAATGGCTTATGAAAGCTGCTAAATAATGTGTCAAAGTTTGCCTTAAGCAGACCCTTGTCTCCAGACAACATCAAGTAATTATTTAAAAGATAGTTTTTCTACTTATGTAATTGACCACCAGTATCTCATTTTCTACTAGCTTATTGTTGCCTTCAAGTCTAATCTTATGAGATAATAACACAGACTCCAAACTTTGTAAATCTGTTTATGGGAATAGGTTTCAATGCAGGAAAGATAAATTGATCTAGGTATTTCACACACAAACACAAAGGAATCGGGTACTTAAGATCTTACTGGAATTAACGGAAGAGTGGAAATCATGAGACTATCACCAGACTGCAAGGCCATGCCATGCAACTATTATCCAAATATCAGAAAACTGTTCCTGCTCTTCTGAAGTCAGGAAACATCTGAAAACTGGTGTTGCCATCACAGCGGCCTGTTGCATCAGAGAGGGATATGTGAAGTCTGGCCTCAGAAAAACTTGTGTCTGCCAGAACCTGTTCATGAAGCCCTACCATCACAAAATGAAAAGCATCCACCTAACCTACTTTCCAGATTTCATGCAAGTGCATTCATTTGGAATTCGTGAATGATAAAATAGGCAAAGGAGTATGTCAAGGCTGTATATTGTCACCCTGCTTATTTAACTTATATGCAGAGTACATCATGAGAAACGCTGGACTGGAAGAAACACAAGCTGGAATCAAGATTGCCGGGAGAAATATCAATAACCTCAGATATGCAGATGACACCACCCTTATGGCAGAAAGTGAAGAGGAACTAAAAAGCCTCTTGATGAAAGTGAAAGAGGAGAGTGAAAAAGTTGGCTTAAAGCTCAACATTCAGAAAACGAAGATCATGGCATCCAGTCCCATCACTTCATGGGAAATAGATGGGGAAACGGTAGAAACACTGTCAGACTTTATTTTTTGGGGCTCCAAAATCACTGCAGATGGTGATTGCAGCCATGAAATTAAAAGACACTTACTCCTTGGAAGAAAAGTTATGACCAACCTAGATAGTATATTCAAAAGCAGAGACATTACTTTGCCGACTAAGGTCCGTCTAGTCAAGGCTATGGTTTTTCCTGTGGTCATGTATGGATGTGAGAGTTGGACTGTGAAGAAGGCTGAGTGCCAAAGAATTGATGCTTTTGAGCTGTGGTGTTGGAGAAGACTCTTGAGAGTCCCTTGGACTGCAAGGAGATCCAACCAGTCCATTCTGAAGGAGATCAATCCTGGGATTTCTTTGGAAGGAATGATGCTGAAGCTGAAACTCCAGTACTTTGGCCACCTCATGCGAAGAGTTGATTCACTGGAAAAGACTGTGATGCTGGGAGGGATTGGGGGCAGGAGGAGAAGAGGACGACCCAGGATGAGATGGCTGGATGGCATCACGGACATGATGGACGTGAGTCTGGGTGAACTCTGGGAGATGGTGGTGGACAGGGAGGCCTGGCATGCTGTGATTCATGGGGTCACAAAGAGTCAGACACAACTGAGCGACTGAACTGAACTGAACTGAAAATAGTATTAAAATACAGATTCTAATTTGCTCTTTCTTTCTAAGTTAATCTCTCTCTCTTTTTTTTTCACTGGTACTTGAGAAATTGATTCCAAAGTAAACAAATAAGTTGATAAAATCTATGAAAAACAATAATAATAATAAAAGAAACATATGCTGAGAAATGAAAATTCATTGTGAATCTTTATCAGCACATACTGTGGTAATGATGTAAGACTCGTGAGAAAGATCAGTAGGAAAGAACAATCATCCACGAAAAAAATGGTGTATATAGAATAATGTAGTAGGAGACAACACTGGCTTCACAAAACAGTGATAAAAGGAACATTTGCTCAAGCTACTAAAACAAACTTCAGCTGTTACAGCAGAAATAAAAAGCAAAATTTGAGCTGTTACTTCAGACCCAATATTCTCTAAATATGTAAAGGTACAAGCCAGTAAAAATAAAAATTGTACAGGTAAACACAATCTTCATGAATGAAATTCCTACAAATAAACAATCTTCTATTGCTCAGTCATCAGCCAAGATCTGTTGTATTAGACTTCATCCATTATCCATGGGAAGCCTCATATTTTCTAGGGGTAGGGGGTGAGGGAAGGAATAGGTATTAAATACTTGAACACAAGACCATTGCCATTTTCTAAGAATCCTCAACTAACATTGAGGAAAATTTTGCTGCTATTAAAAAAAAAGTTAAGTATTCTTATTAAGGGCTCTGAAATTCAAACCCAAGTCTACTTCTTTAAGATTATAATAAATAAACTGATTAGAGGGAAAAAAGCTTCCTATAGAGAGAAGAGCAGTAGAAATATCTTACATGAGAGTGGGTTTAAAAGTGGCACCCCACTCCAGTACTCTTGCCTGGAAAATCCCATGGACAGAGGAGCCTGGTAGGCTGAAGTCCATGGGGTCACCAAGAGTCAGGCACGACTGAGTGACTTCACTTTCACTTTTCACTTTCATGCACTGAAGAAGGCAATGGCAACCCACTCCAATGTTCTTGCCTGGAGAATCCCAGGGACAGGGGAGCCTGGTGGTCTGGTGTCTATCGGGTCACGCAGAGTCAGACACGACTGAGGCGACTTAGCAGCAGCAGCAGCAGCAGCAAGGAACTATAGTAAGTAGGTAAGGCATATTGTTGAATGAATGAATATAGTCCCCTGAAACAATGAGGTTGTCCTGGAGTAACATTCTTGATACATTTCCTTTGGTACAGTTGATATTTTTTTTAAAGTAAAAAACAAAGTCATCTTTTTCTATTTTTCTTTGCTTCAACTTTTGGTCTATAAATTATTTTGAAAGTAAGATCAAACCCTAGTTTGCTCTGCCTTGTACTGATGTGCCAGCATACTCTGCATTGCTTCCACAATTTCAGTCCATTTCCCACTGTTTGTCAACACTCAGTCCTCCTGTAAGAGCCAAAGCTCCTAACCACGTGTGTCTGCCACTTTCTCAGCTCTACATTTCCTTGACCCCCTGCTACTTCCCCAGTCTTGCCACCAACCAGGGAGTTGGTGAGATCACTGCCTCCAAAGAAAGTCAAAGGAAGAGGAGGGAAGGAAAAAACCAAAGAAGAGGAGTAATTATTTTAAACTGTAAAATATAGAATGCTAACACTGAAAGAAGCCTGAAAGTCATCTAAAATATGCTCTTCAGATAAACTGAGATTCAGAGAAGCAGAATGATCTGCTCTCAGTCACTCATGGAGAGCTCAGAGTATAAATGCCGTCTCTTGGACTTTTAGAACTTTTCCCTCAGCAGATGATGTGTATACCCTGTTCTCACTTCATCTCATAATCATTAAAATAAAAAAGCTTAATTATTTTATATTAAATAAACTAAATGTTGAGAGGAATGACAAATAGTGTTCTCACTAGAGCCATAAAACATTTCTTCATTATTGCATTAATACTCATAAGTAATTATATACTATATATGTCTTTCTCATATACAAAAAAAATCAAAAAATTTAAACAAATTGCTAATTTTTAAAAACTAATTTCTTATAATTTTCACCCTTTAATTTCAACCATGGGTCTGTAGTCAGAGCGGTAAAACAGTAGAATGTTAGAATTTGATTAAGATTATGTAAGAACTAATAAAGTAATATGTACTTTATGACTCAACATGTCATTTGCTCTAAAGCTGTACTATCCAAAAATAACTACAAAAGCCACATATGTCACTGTAACCATATTTTAAAAATGCAAAGGAAGCAGATGGAATTAATTATATATAAACTACTATAAGTTGAATGTGTTCTTTCAAAATTCATATGTTAAAACTTCATCCTCGATGTAATGGTATTTATGAGGTGGAACCATTGGAAGGTGATTAGGTCATGAAGGCAGAATCCTCATGAATGAGATTAGTGCCCTTATAGAAGATTTGTTTTCTTTTTTCCTTGTGGATCTTAGTTCCCCAACTAGGGATCAAACCTGTGTCTCCTTCATTACAAACATGGAGTCATTTGGACCATCAGGGAAGCCCCTCGTGCCCTTGTAAGAAAGACTCCAGAGAGCTCCTGTGTCCTGTGCCCCTCCACCATTTGAGCACACAGGGTACAGGAACCTAGCCCTCACTGAACACCAGATCTACCCACACCTTGGTCGTGAACTTCCCAACCTTCATCACCAACAGAAATAAGTATCTGCTGTTTAAGTCACCCAGTTTATGGTATTTTTTTGGCTGTCTTAACACACTAAGATATATATATATATATATATATATATATATATATA
>SJYQ01001103.1:714562-760734 GCA_006410935.1 Redunca redunca | reverse complement strand
ATACACACACACACATATACACATATATATGTACTCAAATATATGTGAAATATCATATCAGCATGGAATCAGTACAAAAAAAGTTCTTAATGAGCAATTTTATAATAAATCTTCAAAAGTCTTGTGTGATTTCACACTTAAAACCTCAACTGGGTCTAGCCACCTTTCAAGTATTTAATAGTCACATGTGGCTAGTGTACCATATTTGCAATACATCTCTAAGGCAAAAATGAATATTCAAGAAGTTCCAACGTTTGAGTACTTGGCAAATAAATTTTATAAAACTTTCCAGTATCCATAAAAAGACATGCTTTTTTAGGTAAAAAGTAAGATTTATTAATTTATTCAATAAACCACAGGATCAAATATGACCAGAAATAAGTAATGCTCTTGACAAAAATGAAGGAGGTTTTTTTCCGACCAAGGGGAGATTTAGCGATGACTGTCTAAAGTGTCCATTATATTTCATTAATATTCTCATAATTATGGTCACATCTTCTTATCAACTCCATCTTTACTTTAAGAAACCAGAAGAGACTCAAAGTACTATAAAACATTATTTTAACGTTTTGGTCTTACATCAAAATGTATGTAATATCAACAAAAGTAGTTTAGTACTTCTCAGGAGTATTCTTCCTGTGTGACTATTTCCTCACTG
The DNA here is from genome assembly GCA_006410935.1 of Redunca redunca. Taxonomy (NCBI): domain Eukaryota; kingdom Metazoa; phylum Chordata; class Mammalia; order Artiodactyla; family Bovidae; genus Redunca; species Redunca redunca. The sequence goes on along the minus strand of SJYQ01001103.1, from coordinate 760,076 downwards.
TATTCATGACCCCATTTATATTATTTTTGCATTTTTATGTTAGCTTTTTCTTCCACCCTAAAATTTTCTTTCCTAAGGACAGAATCCAAAATGGTATATTTCTGCAGCATGTGTTCACGATCACTCATACCCAATTTTCAATGACCCCATGGACTGTAGCCTGCCAGGCTCCTCTTTCCATAGTATTTCCCAGGCAAGAATACTGGAGATTTGCCATTTCCTTTTCCAGGGGATATACCCACCCCAGGGATAGAACCCACTCTCCTACATTGTAGTAGGATTCTTTATCGCTTAGCCATGAGGGAAATCCATATTTCTGCAGATGACACTTCAAATCAGTACCCTAATACACAGAAATTACTATGATAGGAATAATCCACAAAAATGTCCAGTATGTGTCTCATTGTACAAACATCAAAAAGTAGATTAAAAGACACTTGACTTTCTAGTCACTTCCCATGCAAACAATTGCTTATAAAAACTACAGGGAATGGTAGGTACGTATGCAGTGGCCATGTTTTATGGATTTTTCAGGGGCAATATTCTAGAGACCATCTTTCTTGAGAAATATTTTCCTAGACCAAGTCCTAGAAGTGGGCATGATACCCAGCTGTGGCCAAGGACTCATCTACCCTTTGGCCATAAGGATTGATTTTAAGAGATAGGCACGGGATCAAACTACTTTTCTTCTGGAATCATCAGGAATGATACTTCCTTATTCTCCCACTGCATGTGAGAACAGTGTACAGTGGGCTATTTGTACCAGTGTATTCTGGATGCATAGAGATGAGAAAGTCATTTTAAGTAAGTAAGTGTTAGTCACTCAGTCATGCCCAACTCATTGTGACCCCATGGACTGCAGCCCACCAGGCTCCTCTGTCTAGATTTTCCAGGCAAGGATACTGGAGTGGGCTGCCATTTCCTTCCCCAGGGGATCTTCTCAAACCAGGGATCAAACCCAGGTCTCCTGCACTGCAGGCAGATTCTTTACTGACTGAGATACAAGGGAAGCCCAAAAGTCATTTTAAGAAGGAAAGAATGAGGCTAAAACATAAGAAAAAGTGTCAGGAGGAAGAGGGGGAAATCTTAGCAATTTTGAGTTAATCAAAGATTTCTTAAACACCAAAAGTACAATATAAAAAAAAACCCTGATAAATTGGACCTCATTAATATTAAGAATTTCTGCTATTTAAAAGGTACTATAAAAAATGAAAAGTAGGGAGAAAATATTTGCAAATCACCTATCTAATAAGAGATCTGTATCCAGAAATATTTTTAAACTACTAAAATTTAACAGTGAGGAAATAAAATAAAAAATAGGGCACAAGGTTTAAAATATACTTTACCAAAGAAAGAAGATATGCAGATGGCACATAAGCACATAAAAAAAGATGCTGAACATCATTAGGCATTATAGAAATGCAAATTAAAGCCACAACGAGATACTACTACACACATATTAAAATATTTAAAATTTAAAGATGGCTCATACAAAGTATTAGCAAAGATGTGGAATTCTCAAATATTGCTGGTGAGAAAGGAAAATGACACATCTTTTGGCAAATACTCTGATAGTCTCTTAAAAATTAAACATACAACCTACAAACTATTCTACTCCTAGGTATTTAGTCAAAGTAACAAAAGAATACAGTTGGCCCTTCTTAACCATGAGTTCCTCATCCTTCAGTCCAGTTCAGTTCAGTCGCTCAGTCATGTCCAACTCTTTGCAACCCCATGAACTGCAGCACACCAGGCTTCCTTGTGTATCACCAGCTCCCAGAGTTTACTCAAACTCATATCTGTTCAGTTGGTGATGCCATCCAACCATCTCATCCTGGGTCGTCCCCTTCTCCTCCCACCTTCAATCTTTCCCAGCATCAGGGTCTTTTCAAATGAGTCAGTTCTTCACATCAGGTGGCCAAAGTATTGGAGTATAAGCTTCAACATTAGTCCTTTCAATGAATATTCAGGACTAATTTCCTTTAGGATGGACTGGTTGGATTTCCTTGCAGTCCAAGGGACTCTCAAGAGTCTTCTCCAACACCACAGTTCAAAAGCATCAGTTCTTCAACGCTCAGCTTTCTTTATAGTCCAACTCTTACATTCATACATGACTACTGGAGAAACCATAGCCTTGACTAGATGGACCTTTGTTGGCAAAGTAATATGCTATCTAGGTTGGTCATAACTTTCCTTCCAAGGAGTAAGCATATTATAATTTCATGGCTGCAGTCACCATCTGCAGTGATTTTGGAGGCCCCCCAAAATATATATAATCATCCTTGGATACAACCAATTGCAGGTCAAAAATATTCAAACAAACAACAACAACAAAAACAGATAATCTCCACAAAATTTGAAAAAGCAAAACTTGAATTTGTTGCATGCAGACAACTGTTTACATAGTATCAGCTTTGTATTATGTATAAGTAATCTAGAGAAGATTTAAAGCATATGGTAAGATGTGCATAGATTCTATGCAAATACTAAACCATTTTATATAAAGGACTTGAACATCCAAGGATTTTAGTATCTGAGGGGTGTCCATGCTCCATGGATAACAGGGGATGACTATATGTACAGTTATTGTTCATTGTAAATTCAGTTGCATAAGTCTCAAGCTAAACTCAATCCATTAACAGGTAAATGGATAAACAATGTACATTCACATATCTATTTGCATCTATTTGTACAATGTATCTATTTGCATAATGAAGTACTTAGTAATAAAAAATGACAGATTGCTGCATGCAATATGAATGAATCTCAAAATAATTTGCTGAATAAAAATGCCAGATAAAAATGGAAAGAGGCATATACTATATGATTCCTTTTATATAAACATCTAGACAATGAAAACTACTGACAGAAAGCAGATCAGTGATCGCCACAGAGAGTGGTAAGACTGGGAGGACCGGAGGGCGGAATTACAAAAGGCATGAGAAGCTTTGGGGAGTTCTATATATGCTCATCATCCTGATCTTGGTGATGGGTTTCTGAGTGTATACACAAAGTAGTATACAATGGAAGAAAGAACAATATTTTTATTACACTCTTAAATAACTGCAATAACTAATGAGATGAGTGTGCTTGTCAGAAACTTTTCAAATATCGACATCAGATTGGACTTCATCACTGTCATTTCCTGTTCTACAATGATCTTCACGTAATACTTGCTTTTATCACAACTAACAAAAAGCCAGCTTTGTGAAGAAATGAGGTCATCTAAAGAAATGTTCAAGTACTTCAAACAGTTGCTGAAACAACATACTGCTTCATGTGGGTAGTTGATGTGGTTTTCAACAACTGTTGATGAATTGAACTGATATCTCCAAATCTAAAATTTCTCATTTTTCTGAAGCCAATTTCAAAGTTTCCTAATGTTATAAGAACTCAAAATGAGACTACTGATTTAATCAGGTATGCTGTGACCTTAGGTAAATTTTTGCAGTTTTCCAATTTTCAGTGGAACCATCTCAATATCCACTTTTTGTAATTTATATTTTGTTCCCACCTTTGCTATATAATTGAAAAGTCACACGCAAACTACTGTTGGACTCTTTAAAGAATCTTTGGAAAGAGAATATGGAGACTCTGACATTTTGAGTGAAGACATCTTTGAAAATTTCAAATAAAAAAAATACAGAAATAGTCTAACAGGATACATGGTATTATATTTATAATAACCACCTTTGCCTCTGTTGTTTTTGTAATTTATATATAAAACATTTCAGGCTAGATCTCCTACATTTTATAACTTAATTAAGGAATTTTGTTTACTTGTTTTGGATTACGGTAAAGCAGCCTAATTTGGAGCTATAATATGAGCTCTGTTAGGACGCCAGTTTCTGGAAGAAGACATGGATGCACTCACAAGTTTTAATATCACACAGAGTATTTATTAGCAGGTTTTTGCCTAACCTTGTCTGGCCTTCAACAGGGTTCAAATCCAGTTAAATTCTCATTTCATCTAAACAGCTGCTATCTCTTTTTTTGCACTTCTTTGCCTCAACTATAATAAGGCAGTGGTCTAAATTTGCATAACAATTGGAGCCTATCCCAAGAACTTGAAGTGTGTTCTAGCCAAATGCAGATTAAGTTGGCTAAGTAAAAATGCACTTCAAATTGCTGTACTCTGCTTTAATAATGAAGTAGAACTCTTAGAAACAACTAAAAAGCAAGTTCTTCAATTTATAAGCTCTTCCTATTATACTGAAACGTAGTATGAAGCTTTGAAAACATCTGCAGAGAGAAAACAGGATCAACAACGCTCCAGCTGTGGCCTCACTACTTAATAATTGTGCTTTTAGCTGACTCCACTACTTGTCTCCTAATTATGCACATTATTAGGGGGTTCGGAGAAGGGACGCTATCTCTAATCCACTGATCTATCAAGTCTACCTTTTAAAAGTGAGGAGGGGAAGGTTTTACTACCAGCGATTTCAATCAAGCTTCCATGAAGTGCAACTCTGTAGTCTGGCTGGAACTTCTGTTTTAGAATTCAAGTGCTCACATTACAGATCATAATATGACTGAATTCAAAAGAAACCCAGAAATAGCTTATCTAATCAAGATAAAGAAGGCACTCTCAACATCTCCCATTCATACTTTGCTTTATTTTATTAACTGCTTACTTTAATATTCACAGAATATAAAAAGATTGCCTTTTTCTCATTTTCAATGCTGTCCTAAACTGGTAAGGCTCTTGTAGGATGAAATAACCAGGCTCACCCTGGTTCTTCAGCTGAAGGTCAAAGGGTGTGCTAAAGTCACCTCCCAAGGTAAATACACAAACACTTGTAGGCTGAACAAGTTTGGGCTTAATTCTTGCCATTCACAAATTCATTGTTCTCTTGGGGTATATTTCATAGAACTACAAAGGATGAGAAATTCTACCTCAGAGAATTCTGTTTATAAGGAGTTATTCACATCTAATAATCTCAAAAGATATGAGCACAGCTGCATTGAAAACTACCTATTAATTGTTAATCCTATGAGAAAAAATTAGACAATTATTTTTGAAACAGGCCTCATATAATAAAAATTAGACTCCCACAAGTAATTCAACTTCTACTTATTAATTATGAAATCAGTAATTACTAAATTTCCAGCAGTAAAAAATAAATCAGTCATCACTGGAGAAATGCTGAGTTTTAGAAGAGATGATCAGGAATATTCTACTGGCTTTAGAGCTTTTCCCAATATATATACACAGCTCGTTAAAAGTCCTCAACATTTTCAGTGCAACTTAAGGCTGATTTTTCTTTCCTCATATAGTAGTTAAGATTGTATTTCATATTTTAAAAATCATTGATTATGAGTTTAGTATATTGCTTTTTCTAACAAGTCCATTTCGCTTTTTGAAATAAGTCTCTCTCAGGACATAAGAAGTTTGGTTCCAAATTTCATCACTGACTAATTGTGAAAGCATGCCAACTTAAAAAAAAAATGTCTTATGACTAAACTCTAATAAGTCATAGATTTTAGCCAAAAGTATAGAGCTCAAAAATAAAAAAGGGAGGAGAGAGTATTTATCTTTACAAATGAGTACATATGCCTTATAACAATATTTATTTTAAAAATTAAGTATTTTAACAAGATAGTTATTTACATGTTGCTTAGAACATAAGTCCCCTTTAGTGAGCCAGAGCACATAAATTACAGAACATTTTGGTTACTCCATCAGCTAAAGATATCTTGAAAATCTTACGAAAGTAAAACAAACTTAAATGAGCCACAGGAACATTTAGGCCCTTATCACCTCATAATAAGAGCATTGAACCTGGGAGCCCTCTGTAGTTATACTTTTCAAGTTCTCCTGGTTATCTAAGTCACTGTTTGCAGTGCTTTCTAGAGGGCAACTTCCACCCTGTCTTTTTCCCATTCAAAATCCTATAGTTGTTCCTCGATTTTTTTCTAAATAAAATACTAATTTCAAAGTCTGACACTTTTCTGGCCCTGAGTAATCTGTTCCAACATGAACTCTAGCTCTACAAGGTTCAGGTGCTGACATCATTTCTAGCATAGTTTAGAAGCAAAACATCCTTTCCCTCCCACCTCCTCTGTCCTGAGGGCATATTAAGAAAGAAGATTTGAGAATTACTTCTCTTCTTTCCACATCCTCATTTACTCCCTTCCGAGGAGGCACAGTGATAGATCTAATTGACAGTTTAGAATCTACATGCAGGAGAATCTGCAAGTTCTCCTGTCCTTTCCTACTGTTAGGCAAGAAGTTAGCTGAGAGCAACAAGAGTCAGCCCCTTCAGCTAAACACCCAATGTCTGCCTAGTCCCACAAAGTAGTTTACCAGCCTGGTCCCTAATACGCCCCATCAGCACTCCAAAAGAGTCAGGGGGCCAGAGAAAACCTCACCAGGTGACTGGCGACTTGCCCTATGCTGGCACATCCCCACACATCACACTAAAGTAATCTTTGGCAGCTATTGGACTCATTAACTGCTCATAAATATTCCACTAATACACACATCTAATTATAACAGACTGAATTATGGGAAGGACCTCTGCAGTAGACCATCTTGTTATATAACCTGCAGTTGTCAATCAAGTCTGTCAATTAACAACTCCCTGGATTATGCAAATAACCTTGCCTTAAAAACTCTGTACCCCAGCCCTCTAGAGGCATTGCCTCTTTCAGCGTGGCCCACCTCTCTCTTCAAGTGTTCCCTCTGTTCTTTCTTTGTGTGTGCTCAGTAGCTCAGTTGTATCCAACTCTTCGCAACCTGTCCTTTCTCTCCTTATCATTAGTAAACTTTTTGCAACAGGTAAGACCTCAGTTTCTTTTTTGCATCCTTACCAAGAACCGAGCCTATGTGAGGAGGGGTCCCCAGACTCTCTTCTGCTAATACAACCAACAGTACATGAACCAAGCAGTCTCTGCTTTATCAGACCATCAAGGTAGCAATTGGAAAAAGGTAAATTCAAATCCTGGGATAATTATTAGAGGCCCCTTTGGTTGTTCCTCCTAAGTCTTATCCAGGCTTTGCAGTAATAATGTAAATCCCACCTAAACAGAAAGTTCTTAAGGGTTTAATCTAAGGCATCTTTGAATCCCAGCATGTAACCTCTTGCTTTATGCATAATGCAAACTTAGGGTTCATAATAAATAATCAATCTATTGGAAAATGTTTAAGACAAAGGCATCCTCTCTGTAGAACATGGTAGAGCACTATGAAAAACTGAACACTTAATAAATGTTTATGGAGGATAATCTGCCTAATGATGTTTTCTAATATTATGTACTTTTAAATGCTTAGCACCATACTAGATAAATATTGTTAAAAAAAAAAAACTTTCTCAAAATTAATCCAGGACTCCAAAGAGATACATATGATCTAAATTCTGCTTATATCCCCAGCGTCAGGAAACCGCATACTAGATTGTCTTGGGTTTCAGCATAGGTAATAAAGGAAAAGAAAAAGAAAAAAAAAAAAGAGGAGGAAAAAGATCCTACAAAGTTGTGACCACACACTGCTCTTAAATGAATCTGTCCACTAAGTATATAAGAATATTCATTCTGGATGGAGCATACAGTCTGGAGTTGTACAAATGATTTGAGTTTGTCTCAACTCTTGGCATCCCTAGGAAACTGGAATAAGTGAAATAATACTGTTTATGGAAAGACTTATCTCTAACTTTGATGCATGAAGGTACTTTTCTGTGATCAATGACTAGCAAGCAGCCAAACATAACAAAGTTCAAAAAGAAAAATGACAATGTGAAAGATGTCAGAGAAAAAATAACGGCACTAGATCTGCAAGTACATCAAACATTAAAATTATTAAATAAATTAATATTAAAACAAATCTCCTCCTCCTATTTAAAGAAAGAAATGACAAATGAAAATATCTGAAGAAGCAAAAACTATAAAATATCTGATAACTAATTTAAATGACATATAATTATTAAAACTGAAAATTCATTGGCCACATTTGAACATATGTGCACAAGACAATTAGCGAACTGAAATGTAGATCAAAAGAAATTACCACACATGAAACAAATGTAAGTTTCAGATGACTCCATTTATGAAGTCTCCCAGACATTCAAAATTAAGAAATTAAAAACATAGTGTCAGTCTCAGATAACCTCTTCCAGGATATATAAGGGGCGAAAACACTGAACTACTGACTTTCTGGAGGTCAAGATCAAACCTTGACAAGGACAAAAGAAAGAAACAACAGAAGGACTACTTCATTCATGAACAAAGACACAAAACTTCTAAACAAATTACTAGCAAATTGAATCCCACTATTTATAAAAAGACTAAAACCATGAACAAGTTTAACTCAAAACTACAAAATAGGTTAACTATTGTGACCTCTATAAGTCTATATAAACTAGGCATAGAAAGGGAGCTTATTTAAACACACACACACATGTAGAAATAAAAGAGATCTTTCTAAATATATGAGTGGTCTAAAATACACAGTAGAAGTGCATGATGAACTATTGGAAATGCTCTTTTTAATATTTTTCAACATTACAATATTGCTGCTTTCAACACTTTGCTTTATCACTTTACTGGTGCGTCTATCCAATAGGGTAAAAGTAGAATTCAAATATAAGATGGTACTGGTATTAAAGGTCAACGGAGAATGAAATGCACTATTAAATACACTGGTAACATACTTCAACAATTGGGTCTACACAGCTAAATTGGATCTCTGCAAAGCAACCCACACAAAAATTCTTTCTAGTACACAAAGATTTAAAATATTTAAAAGAAAATATGGGAGAATGTTGCAATACTAGAATAAAGAAAATTTCTTAAACATAGCACAACATAAAAATTTTACCAAAAAAATGATCAATTAGATTACATTAACTTTAAGAAATTTTGATTATCAAGAACATGTGGAAACTTATGCTTCAATAAAGAAAGTGGGAAAGAGACCAAGGAGGAGACAAGATGGCATATTAGAAGGGCTTGAGTTCACCTCCTCTCATGAAAAACACCAAAATCACAATTAACTGCTTAACAAACGCTGACCAAAAAGAAAGACTAACTACCAAAAATGATATTTGACATCCCAAACAAAGAAGCCATAACAAGATGGTAGGAGGGGTGGTTTACTGACATAATCAAATTCCATTCCCTCTGGGTGAGTGACCCACAAAAGTGAATATAATTATACCTCAGGGGTTTTTCCACAAAAGTGAGAGTTCTGACCCCCACACCAGGCTCCCCAGCCTAGGGGTCTGGAAACAGAAAGAGGAGACCCAGTAAATTTGGCTTTGAAGGCTGGCAGAGTATGACCACAGAATTCCACAGAACTAGAGGAAATAGAAACTCCACTCCTGGAGGGCACACACAAGATTTTGTGTGCATCAGGTCATAGGAGAAAAAGCACTGACGTCATAAAGAGACTGGGCAAGACCCACCTGCTAGTATTGAAAGGTCTGCTGCCAGGTTTTTTTGGGGGGTGGGTGGTGCTGGCTAACACAAAAGACCCTCAACAGCCAAAGCAATACTGAGAAAGAAAAAGGGAGCTGGAGTAATCAGGCACTCTCATTTCAAACTACACTACAAAGCTACAGAAATCCAAACACTATGATACTGGCATAAGAACAGAACTACAGATCAATGAAATAGGATAGAAAGCTCAGAAATAAACATATACCTAGAATCCATTAATCTAGAACAAAGGAGGCAAGAATATACAATGGAAAATGGATGATGTCTTCAATAAGTTATGCTGGGAAAGCTGAGCAGGTACATGTAAAACAAAAAAAAATTAGAATATTCTCTAGCACCACACACAAAAATAAACTCAAAACAAAGGTGTGGGATACTATAAAACTCCTAGAGGTAAACATAGGCAGAACACTCCTACATAAATTGCAGTATTTTTTTTATATACCTTATGAAATACTCAAAGTAAAAACAAAAATAAGTGGGATCTAATTAACTTAAAAGCTTTTGCATAGGAAAAGAAACCATAAATAAAATGAAAAGACCATTCACCTAATGGGAGAAAATATTTGAAAATGATGTGACTGACAAGGGATTAAAATTTATATGCAGCTCAATATGTTAAAAAAAATTTTTTAAATGGACAAAAGACCTAAATAAAAATTTCCCCAAAGAAAACATACAGATAACCAAAAAACACAGGAAAAGACGATCCACAAATTATTAGAGAAATGCAAGTCAAAACTACAATGAAGTATCACCTCACCCCAGGAAGAATGTGCTGTATGCTTAGTTGCTTGGTCATGTCCGACTCTTTGCAACTCCATGGACTGTAGCCTGCCAGGCTCCTCTGTCCACAGGGATTCTCCAGTTCTCCAGGCAGGAATACTGGAGTGGGTTGCCATGCCCTTCTCCAGGGGATCTGCCCAAACAGGGATCAAACCCAGGTCTCTCACATAGCAGGCAGATTCTTTACCATCTGAGCCACCAGGAAAGAGCATCAGTCAGAATAGCCATCATCAAAAACTCTACAAACAATAAACGCTGGAGAGGGTGTGGAGAAACAGGAATCCTCCTGCACTGTTGGTGGGAATGTACATTGGTACAGCCACTATGAGAACAGTATGAGGGTCCTTAAAAAGCTAAAGATAGAGCTATTTTTATGGTCCAGCAATATGGATCAACAATCCCAATTCTAGGGTCCAGCAATCCAAATTCTGAGCATATATCCAGAAAAAACTGTAAGTTGAAAAGATACACTCACCCCAGTGTTCATTGCAGCAGTATTTACAGCAGCTGAGACATAGAAACAGTCTGAGTGTCCACTGAGAGATGAATGGATAAAGATGTAATACATATATACAATGACTATTACTCAGCCATAAAAACCAGCAAAATAATACCATTTGCAGCAAAACGAATGGATTAGAGAGTATCATACTAAATGAAATGTTCAGTTCAGTTCAGTTGCTCAGTCGTGTCCGACTCTTAGCGACCCCATGAATCGCAGCACGCCAGGCCCTCCCTGTCCATCACCAACTCCCAGAGTTCACTCAGACTCATGTCCATTGAGTCAGTGATGCCATCCAGCCATCTCATCCTCTGTTGTCCCCTTCTCCTCCTGCCCCCAATNGTTGTCCCCTTCTCCTCCTGCCCTCAATCCCTCCCAGCATCAGAGTCTTTTCCAATGAATCAACTCTTCGCATGAGGTGGCCAAAGTACTGGAGTTTCAGCTTTAGCATCATTCCTTCCAAAGAAGACCCAGGGCTGATCTCCTTCAGAATGGTATGGTTGGATCTCCTTGCAGTCCAAGGGACCCTCAAGAGTCTTCTCCAACACCATAGTTCAAAAGCATCAATTCTTCGGTGTTCAGCCTTCTTCACAGTCCAACTCTCACATTCATACATGACTACTGGAAAAACCATAGCCTTGATTAGACGGACCTTAGTCGGCAAAGTAATGTCTCTCCTTTTATAAAGACAAATATCATGATTCATTTATATGTGGAATCAAAAAGATGATACAAATGAACTTATTTACAAAACAGAAACAGAGTTTGAAACAAACTTACAATTACCAAAGAGGAAAGGTTAGTGGTGGGCACTGATAAATTAGGAGGTTGAGATTAACATATATACACTACTACATATAAAGTGAATTATCAACAAGGACCTATACTATACCACAGGGAATGCTACTCAATATTCTGTAATAAACTACATGGGAAAATAATCTGTAAAAGAATGGATTAGCTATACATCTGAGACTAAAACTAAAAACAATATTATAAATCAACTATATCCCAAAATAAAATAATATGATGCTTCTAACTGCTAGGTATTTTATCAAATTTTAAAAACTTCTATAGATCTTCTTTCACTGTTTAAGACCTTTCAAAATCGTTTAATGATTTACTAATTGATATCCTTTTTATGCTGGTTTCTGTAGGATACTAGGCTTCCCCTGTGGCTCAGGGGAAAAGAATTCACGTGCAATGAAGAAGATGCAGCTTTGATTTCTGGGTTGGGAAGATCCCCTGGAGGAGGAGACGGCAACCCACTCCAGTATTCTTGCCTGGGAAACTGCATAGACAGAGGAGCCTGGCAGGACTACCGTCCATGGGGTCACAAAACAGTCAGACACGACTCAGTGACTTGTACATATTTAAGGCGGCTGAGTGGGGCTGGAGTGGTGAGCGGGGCAGCTGCACGCAGAGAAGAGCTACCCCACGCACAAGGTAAGGAGCGGCAGCTGCGCTTTGCTGGAGCAGCCGTGAAGACATACTACACGTCCAAGGTAAGACAAACCCCAGTAAGATGGTAGGTGCTGAAAGAGGGCATCAGAGGGCAGGAAGACTGAAACCACAATCACAGAAAACTAGCCAATCTAATCACATGGACCAGAGCCTTGTCTAACTCAATGAAACTATGAGCCATTCTATGTGGGGCCACCCAAGACAGATGGGTCATGGTGGAGAGTTCTGACAGAATGTGGTCCACTGGAAAAGGGAATGGCAAACCACTTTAGGATTCTTGCCTTGAGAACCCCATGAACAGTATGAAAAGGCAAAAACATAGAATACTGAAAGATGAACTCTTCTGGTGAATAGGTGCTCAATATGCTACTAGAGATCAGTGGAGAAATAACTCCAGAAAGAATAAAGAGACGGAACCAAAGCAAAAACAATACCCAGTTGTGGACGTGACTGGTGATAGAAGCAAGGCCCGATGCTGTAAAGAGCAATATTGCATAGGAACCTGGAATGTAGGTCCATGAATCAAGAAAAATTGGAACTGGTCAAACAGGAGATGGCAAGAGTGAACGTCAACTTTTTAGGAATTAGCGAACTAAAATGGACTGGAATAGGTGAATTTAACTCAGATGACCATTATATCTACTACTGTGGGCAGGAATCCCTTAGAAGAAATGGAGTAGCCATCATAGTCAACAAGAGTCCAAAAAGCAGTACTTAGATGCAATCTTAAAAACGACAGAATGATCTCCATTCGTTTCCAAAGGAAACCATTCAATATCACAGTAATCCAAGTCTATGCCCGACCAGTAATGCTCAAGAAGCTGAAGTTGAATGGTTCAATGAAGACCTACAAGACCTTTTAGAACTAACACTAACAAAAGATGCCCTTTTCATTATAGGGGACTGGAATGCAAAAGTAGGAAGTTAAGAAACACCTAGAGTAACAGGCAAATTTGGCCTTGGAATACGGAATGAAGCAGGGCAAAGACTAATAGAGTTTTGCCTAGAGAATGCACTGGTCATAGAAAACACCCTCTTCCAACACACAAGAGAAGTCTAGAAGACTCTACACATGGACATCACCAGATGGCCACACCAAAATCAGATTGATTATACTCTTTGCAGCCAAAGATGGAGAAGCTCTATACAGTCAGCAAAAACAAGACCAGGAGCTGACTGTGGCTCAGATCATAAACTCCTTATTGCTAAATTCAGACAAATTGAAGAAAGTAGGGAAAACCTCTAGACCATTCAGGTATGACTTGAATCAAATCCCTTATGATTATACAGTGGAAGTGAGAAATAGATTTAAGGGACTAGATCTGATAGACAAAGTGCCTGATGAACTATGGATGGAGGCTTCTGATGTACAGGAAACAGGGATCAAGACCATCCCCAAGAAAAAGAAATGCAAAAAAGCAAAATGGCTGTCTGAGGAGGCCTTACAAATAGCTGTGAAGAGAAGAGAAGCTAAAGGCAGAGGAGAAAAGGAAAGATATACTCATTTGAATGCAGAGTTCCAAAGAATAGCAAGGAGAGATCAGAAAGCATTTCTCAGTAATCAGTGCAAAGAAAAAGAGGAAAGTAATAGAATGGGAAAGACTAGAGATCTCTTCAAGAAAATTAGAGATACCAAGGGAACATTTCATGCAAAGATTGGCTCAAAAAAGGACAAAATGGTATGGACCTAGCAGAAACAGAAGATATTAAGGAGAGGTGGCAAGAATACATAGAAGAACTGTACAAAAAAGACCTTCATGACCCAGTTAAACACGATGGTGTGATCACTCACCTAGAGCCAGACATCCTGGAATGTGAAATCAAGTGGGCCTGAGGAAGCATCACTACGAACAAAGCTAGTGGAGGTGATGGAATTCCAGTTGAGCTATTTCAAATCCTGAAAGATGATGCTGTGAAAGTGCTGCACTCATTATGCCAGCAAATCTGGAAAACTCAGCAGTGGCCACAGGACTGGAAAAGGTCAGTTTTCATTTCCATCCCAAAGAAGGGCATTGCCAAAGAATGCTGAAACTATTGCACAATTGCACTCATCTCAAACGCTAGTAAAGTAATGCTCAAAATTCTCCAAGCCAGGCTTCAGCAATACGTGAACTGTGAACTTCCAGATGTTCAAGCTGGTTTAAGAAAAGGCTGAGGAACCAAAGATCAAATGGCCAACATCTGATGGATCATCAAAAAAGCAAGAGAGTTCCAGAAAAATATCTATTTCTGCTTTATTGACTATGCTAAAGCCTTTGACTGTGTGGATCACAATAAACTGTGGACAATTCTGAAAGAGATGGGAATACCAGACCACCTGACCTGCCACTTGAGAAATCTGTATGCAGGTCAGGAAGCAACAGTTAGAACTGGACATGGAACAACAGACTGGTTCCAAATAGGAACCAGTCACCCTGCTTATTTAACTTCTATGCAGAGTACATCATGAGAAACACTGGGCTGGATGAAGCACCGCTGGAATCAAGACTGCCGGAAGAAATATCAATAACCTCAGATATGCAGAGGACATCACTCTTTTGGCAAAAAGTGAAGAAGAACTAAAGAGCCTCTTGATCAAAGTGAAAGAGGAGAGTGAAAATGTTGGCTTAAAGCTCAATATTCAGAAAACTAAGATCGTGGCATCCGGTCCCATCACTTCATGGGAAATAGATGCGGAAACGGTGGAAACAGTGGCTGACTGTGTTTTTTGGGCTCCAAAATCACTGCAGATGGTGATTGCAGCCATGCAATTAAAAGAAGCTTACTCCTTGGAAGGAAAATTATGATCAACCTAGATAGCATATTAAAAAGCAGAGACATTACTTTGTCAACAAAGGTCTGTCCAGTCAAGGCTATGGTTTTTCCAGTAGTCATGTATGGATGTGAGAATTGGACTATAAAGAAAGCTGAGCCCAGAAGAGTTGATGCTTTTGAACTGTGGTGTTGGAGAAGACTCTTGAGAGTCCCTTGGACTGCAAGGAGATCCAACCAGTCTATTCTAAAGGAGATCAGTCCTGGGTGTTCATTTGAAGGACTGATATTGAAGCTGAGACTCCAGTAGTTTGGCCACCTGATGCAAAGACCTGACCTATTTGAAAAGACCTTGATGCTGGGAAAGACTGAAGGCAGGAGGAGAAGGGGACAATAGAGGATGCAATGCTTGGATGACATCACCGACTCAAAGGACATGAGTTTGGGTAAACTCCAAGAGTTGGTGTTGGTAGGGAGGCCTGTCATGCTGCAGTCCATGGGGTTGCAAAGAGTCAGACATGACTGAGTGACTGAACTGAACTGAAGTAAACTGAAGGCTTTGATATAAATCCCTTAACATTTTAAAATGCTATCACTAGCTTAATAAAAATCAGAAATGTTTATCAGTAGGACAAAAAGGAAGTTGAAAGACAATTCATAACTTAGAGGAAATATTTACAAACATATTACTTACAAAGGATTAGTAACCAGAAAATATGTTAGAATATGTATTTAGTTCAGTCATTGAGTCGTGTCCAACTCTTTGCAACACCATGGACTGCAGCACACCAGGCTTCCCTGCCCATCACTAACTCCCAAGGCTTACTCAAACTCATGTCCATCGAGTCAGTGATGCCATCCATCAATGTCATCCTCTGTTGTCCCCTTCTCTTCCTGACTTGTCTTTCCCAGCCTCATGGTCTTTTCCAAGGAGTCAGTTCTTTGCATCAGGTGGCCAAAGGATTGGAGTTTCAGCTTCAGCATCAGTCCTTCCAATGAATATTCAGGACTGATCTCCTTTAGGATGGACTGACTGGATCTCCTTGCTGTCCAAGAACTGACTCCTTGGAAAAGACCCTGAAGCTTGTGCTTCATCAAAAATCATTAAAATAAGACACATGGAAAGTCTTAAAATAAAAATTATCAAAAACTTGTAAAAAATGCTAACTTTACTAGTAATTAAGGAAATCCTAAATAAAAACATAATAAACTATCTTTCTAATCTACCACTTTGGCAAAAAGTATAAGCTTAATAATTTCATGATTGGTGAAGATCTGGGGTAATTGGAACACATAAATATCCCCCACAGCATCAGACTTACCAGTTCGTGAATAGTTGTATGTTCATCCTATGCCATGGTGAAAACAGACAACTGTAAGTATGTGGAGACCCAAATGTTAAAAGAAAAAAAATTCATGGATGGAAAAAGCAAGCCACAGAATATAGACAGTATGGTTCCATTTCACTGCACTGTGCTGTGCTAAGTCACTTCAGTTATGTCCAACTCTGCGACACTGTGGACTGCAGCCGGCCAGGTCCCTCTGTCCATGCGGTTTTCCAGGCATGAATACTGGACTGGATTGCTGTCTCCTCCTCCAGGGGATCCTCCTGACCCGGGGTTTGAACGCACGTCTCTATGTCTCCTCCATGGTCAGGCAGGTTCTTTACCACTAGTGCCATCTGGGATTCCATTTATATGAGGGCATAGAAACCAGGTATAACTTAAAAGCATATTGTTTAGGGATACAATTACCCTGGGTAAAGCACAACACAAAGTTTCAGGTAACAGCTTCTCGGAGGCGGGAGGTTGATGTGCTTCAGGAGCATCCACGTCACTGGAATGTGTAGAGATTTTAGGAGGTAGACTGAAAGCAGCATGAGAGCAGGGGCCAATCCTTTCTCATCTCCAGTTTGTTTCCTGAGTCTAAGAAAACATACATCGTGCAGCATGCTGTATGCGCTCACATTCATCGGCTAAATGAATGAACATGTGGCCTTTGTAAACTGTAAAGCTGTGCAAATCAAAATATTCTCATTATTTACTATAGTTTAGCTTGCAGAATCACATAGGAGGTAATAAACTATAACATTCAGGAACACTACTGAAAGTTTGAGGTTAACTTGAAACTCTTTGGCAACATTAATTAAAAATTTTAGTTACTAAACCAATACAGTAATGTAAAGTAAACTAAAGTTAAAATAAAAATTTTAAAAGTTAAAAAAAAAATAAATAAAAGTGTGATACTTAAAATATCATTTAAGTGGCCACATGAGGACTTCAGAAAAAGACAAAAAATGAATGAAAACTTGAGAAACGAGTTGGTCAGAGTCTGCAAGTCCTACCACATAAGTTGTTTTTTTTTTTTTAGAAAACAGTTCACAAGTTGGAAGTTTGTGAAATGTGGTTAACATGGAAGTAATTGAGAGTGCTTGTGAACTGAAATGCCCCTCTATCAATATGTCTCCAATTAAAAAATAAGACATCAGATGAATTTAATGTTTATTTTATTTGAAGTGTGGAATCAAGACATAGTAATCCATTGTACATTTGCCAGTTTCCTGATTTTTTGGCTCCATTATCCAACTGTCCTGCTGAGATGTTTGTATATTGTATGTGAAAAATATGTATTTGCATGTCCATTACAGCAAAGTCATATAATCCACACTATATATTGCTCCCGGCTGTGTTTAATGGAATCTATCCAACGAGTGAGCAAAGTCTTCAAGTTACAAACAATATTCAAAGAGAACTTTCATCTCAACCAGATACTATGCTTTGTTCATGTTATTTACACAGCATATTTCCATTTACATATAATTTGAGACAGATTGCCAAAAAGGAAGAATTGTTTAGAGGAAAAATTGCATGTTTTGAAGGCCAAGATCATTATTTTATTTATTTTTTGCTTATTTGCTTGTCACATCTCTGGAATTATGTCCAAATAATAGTCTGAAGATAAAATTCCATAAAAGAAATCTGTTATAAAAACATGTTTTATTTTGAGAATGGGTAGCAAACACATATTAACAAGCTCCCCTTGTATTTACCTTACCAACTAACTGTCAATCAATCTCCTGGATATATTTGGGAGACAAGATGATGAGAGACTACAGAATTGCTTTGTTTTCATAAGACAGGCTTGTCTAAGAAAAAGCCTATATCTGAATTAGGGTATCTCTTCAAAGTTTGGTTTTCCCTCTGCACATACACAGAAAAGTTTATTGTGCTATAACTTTTGGTTTTTTAAGTGGCAGCCATAGTTACTAGCCATCAGGATTTATTCTAGGGCTTTGTATGTTCTCTATAACATTTAAAAATCCCTATCAGGTTTTAGGTAACCAACAAAGGTCCGGCTAGTCAAGGCTATGGTTTTTCTTGTGGTCATGTATGGATGTGCGAGTTGGACTGTGAAGAAAGCTGAGCGCCGAAGAATTGACGCTTTTGAACTGTGGTGTTGGAGAAGACTCTTAAGAGTCCCTTGGACTGCAAGGAGATCCAACCAGTCCATTCTGAAGATCAGCCCTGGGATTTCTTTGGAGGGAATGATGCTGAAGCTGAAACTCCAGTACTTTGTCCACTTCATGCGAAGAGTTGACTCATTGGAAAAGACTCTGATGCTGGGAGGGATTGGGGACAGGAGGAAAAGGGGACACCAGAGGATGAGATGGCTGG
This sequence comes from Redunca redunca, assembly GCA_006410935.1. Lineage (NCBI taxonomy): Eukaryota > Metazoa > Chordata > Mammalia > Artiodactyla > Bovidae > Redunca > Redunca redunca. The sequence goes on along the minus strand of SJYQ01001103.1, from coordinate 741,464 downwards.
ATGGCATCACTGACTCGATGGACGTGAGTCTGAGTGAACTCTGGGAGTTGGTGATGGACAGGGAGGCCTGGTGTGCTGCGATTCATGGGGTTGCAAAGAGTTGGACATGACTGAGCGACTGAACTGAACTGAATATAAAATTGGTATAGCATAAATCTCACAAATTACTACAAGGTTCAGCAAACTACTTTATATAACATGTTATATTAAAATCTCTACACTTTTTATATTCAAGTGGTTTCTTCAAAAACCCTGTCATCTTTAAAAAAGTAATCATAAATTCAGGCTTATCTTCACAATGCAAAAGTGACTAGTTCAGTGGATCTTAGTAGATCACATTATATTCAATATTTTAATCAAAATTATTTAGACAGATTTAAATGTTTCATTTTTGACTACATTGTCTTTGTAGTCAAAATATATTTTATAAATATTTCATAAATCAAACATTAATATTTTTACTTTGCTTACTAGTAATAGTAATATATCTATGAGAGGTCAAATACCCATTAAAAACTGATACTTTGTAAGAATAATTTGGTGTTTCAAATACTCAGAAGTCTGTCTCAATCGGATGAACTCTTGGGATAGTTGACCAATTTTGTGTCCTCTTTTGTATGGTGTGTTCAAAATCTTCCAGCCCATCTCAGTATTGACTGATAATATGTAAACAAATCATTTTTTTCAGATTTCATGGATTGGTTAGGTTGCTGAAGTTGTTTTCAATAAAAATATTTTTTCAATTTTATTTAAACAGATTTAGATCTAATCTGCTCAACCTGTTAATCATCGTCAGGTGCCAGATTCCAGCTGGTTCTGAATGTAGCTATATGGCTTTTCTTTCCATATTCTTTGAGTTAAAATTCTACTACTTATTCAAATGTTATTTAATGTAACTCATACATTTAAAATAAAAGCACCAGGTAAAATGAGTTCTGGCTTATTATAAAGAGGCTGTTAACAAATTAGCATTACATATACAGACGGTTGTGGCTCAACAGTTCTGATTTAGACAAGAGAAACAGTGACCTGAACTGACACGTATCACCATGTCTCAGCCTCTAATGTGTTTGTGAATAAATCCGTGTTTCATCAAATTATCCAATTGCTTTCAGTACTTCTGGAAGGTGTTCTATCAAGAATCTCCATGCTGTTCTTTAAGAAAACAGAGTATGCTCTTAACTAGGTAATCAATTAGAAGGCATTTTAGTATATCGGGAAAAACTGAAACGTAGTACTAATAAATGCAAATTTTATCACTTTGAAAAGGGATACTCTGCGATCACTTTCAATATTTGAGTTTTTGGTGACATACCTTCAGCTTACCCTCATCATGAAGGAGGGGAAGAAATCTTACATGCACACACAAATTCTAACATAAACCAATATGCATACTGATCTCTCTGTGTTGGGAGAATCTGAAGCAGAGCATTTTGGCAAACTTAGGATAGTTCTTTTGATCATATGAACATGCTAAAGAAACTTTTTAGATTTAATCTGTGTGAAATACAATTCACATAATAAAAGTCCTGTTTTATACTATCAGTGACACATGAAAGAGCAGCCCTGATCGTCAGCTAAACATAGATGGTCACCCATCCCTCAGGCTCTCCTAGCTCGAGCTCACTAAGGCTGAACAACAGGTTCAGAGGAACCTCACCCTGATCCCAGAGCAAGAGGCACAAGGCTAGATCGTCAGCTCCGAGACTCAGAGACTGCCTGGGAGGCCAGGATATGATGACGCTGGGGGCAGACTAAAGCTGTCAACTGTGAGTATTAGGACACAGGAATAAACATAGAGGCTGAAAACATCCTGGTTGAATTTAGAGAGGGGAAGGAGTCTCTGGGGCAAAACAGTCATGCCAAAAGGACTAAGTTCGAAAGGCATGTATCTAAGAACTATTAGAAGGAATGTTTACAAGCATATTCGTATACGTTTCCAACCTTAGAAACAGCATCCTTTTTTGTACTGTCACCTTCTTCAAGTTACTGTGGCTATAGAGTACCTGCTGCTGCTGCTGCTGCTGCTGCTGCTAAGTCGCTTCAGTCGTGTCCAACTCTGTGCGACCCCATAGACAGCAGCCCACCAGACTGCCCCGTCCCTGGGATTCTCCAGGCAAGAACACTGGAGTGGGTTGCCATTTCTTTCTCCAATGCATGAAAGTGAAAAGTGAAAGGGAAGTCACTCAATCGTGTCTGACTCTTAGCGACCCCATGGACTGCAGCCCACCAGGCTCCTCCTTCCATGGCATTTTCCAGGCAGGAGTACTGGAGTGGGGTGCCATTGCCTTCTCCACAGAGTACCTAAGACACTGCATAATACCTAGTAGACAGTTAGTCCTTAAATTAAAAAAAAAAACTTGCGAAGATTGCATGCATTTCATTGGAATCCATTTCCTGGGTAAATCTCATCTGAAGGCCTTCCCCGATATCTCTTTTCCCTCGGTCTGCTCTGGTCTCCTCTGCTGAGTGATCCTAATCCTTATGTAATTCCAGCCACTTCAAAAGCCCCAGATATAACAATAAAATTATTGTCATGTCCTCCTCCAGGGGATCTTCCCAACCCAGGGATCGAACCCAGGGAATAGAAATGAAGCCAAATTACCCACCAACAACTGATGACTAATATATTGGACAAATGCACCTTAAACCTCACAAGTCAAGAAAGAGTAGCTCAAAACTCAACATAAACTGAAAATTTTATTAAATAATTTTATAATTTCTAACATCAATAGTCATAGTATAGCAACCCTAAATCTGTTGTACAGACAAAAATAATGAAGTGCTTACTTTGTCATTTTCAGGAAAGGTTGTGTATAAAAAATATTACAAAATATATCTACTTGATCATAATAAAACATCCTTGAAATATGGAAAACTATTTTTATTTTCATACATTTACCATCACGTATTTAGATAAACACATGTATTTCACTTTTGGTGAAAAAGGTCCACATGCCTAATGCTCAGGCTCAGTTGTGTTTGACACTGTGATTCTTTGGACTGTCGCCCGCCAGGCTCTTCTGTCCACGGGATTCTGCAGGCAAGAATAGGGGAGTGGGTTGCCATGCCCTCATCCAGGGGATCTTCCTGACCCAGGGATATTCACAGCTACTGGGGTGGTGGGGTGGGGATGGGGGGTTATTTTTATTAATAATAATCACTGAAATTTCAAAAATGTAAGATGATTTCTTCTGATCACATAACTAATGACCTAAAGCCAGCTCAAATGTATTTGTCTGACTCTAAAATTGTTTTTCCATTGTGGATAATGATGAATGACAGCCTCTTTTTGGTCTTGGCGTCAGTGGTTAGGAATACATTGAGATAAGTGCTGTCATCCTTTGTTTAGTATTTTTTCATCAACAATATCTTCCTAATATGTCAATATTCACATTTTGAACATAGTCATCTTGTATTTAGGTCTAGAATAAAACACTCTCAAACTGAGAATTGAAATTGTCAAAAAATTGTCTCATGTGAAAGCACGTATGTTTCTCAAGTTTCAGCCCCATGTTATACCTCCCAACAATTCAAATTCTGAAATTCTGAAAAAGAATATATATACATGCAAATGGTCTTCCCAGGTGGCGCCTGGCAGGCTACAGTCCTTAGGGTTGCAAAGAGTCAGATATGACTAAAGTTACTTAGTAGCAGTAACATACATATATATAATTGATCACTTTTCTATACACCTGACACACTGTAAATCAACTATATGTTGTGCTGTGCTCAGTTGCTCAGTCATGTCTGACCCTGAGCAATCCCATGGACAGGCTCCTCTGTCCATGGGGATTCTCCAGGCAAGAATACTGGAGTGGGTTGCCATGCCCTTCTCCAGGAGATCTTCCCAACCCAGGGATCAAACCCAGGTCTCCCACACTGCAGATGGATTCTTTATCATCTGAGCCACCAGGGAAGCCCAAGAATACTGGAGTGGGTAGTCTATCCCTTCTCCAGGGGATCTTCCCATCCCAGGAATTAAACTGGGATCTCCTGCATTGCAGGTGGATTCTTTATCAGCTTAGCTAACAGAGAAGCCCCCTGAAAATTCTGACATTTAAAAAAATTTTTTTGGACAAAGTCAAATGAAATTCTCAAGCTGAATGTTTTGTTCATATTCAAAATGATCTGCACTTAACTTTCTTGTTCTATTTCCTTTGGCAACCCTGACTTCCCAAAGTAAAAATTAAAGCATTATTTCAAAGGTTCAAGGGACTTAAGCCTACTAGCATCCAAAAGTCTGCAGTAAAAAATAAAAACTCATCATTTTATCAATGATATTCAGTAGTATTATGCCTAAACCCCTAGAACTCTGGATAATACTGAGTATACATGTAAATTGGCAAGGTGGAGATGATCATTAGAAGTGATGGACAGGGCAGCATACTTCTCTATAAAACTATTCAGGCTGTGTTTGCCAAACAAGAAGGGCTCATACACTGCTACTGTAAATTATTTTCTCTCCTTAATTTTAGTATTTATCCTCCACCTTACAACCGCAACACACTCAAATACCCAGAATAGGAAAAATTAACCACACCTTCTGGAAGGAAACTGCCTTTCCTTTATTTTTAGGACATCTGCTCAGCATAGCTATGATGGTGCTGTTGAAGCACCCTTCTTCACTAGAAGATTGCATGTGTGGATGTGCATAGATGAACACTGGAGGGGACCAGCCCAGTGCACTCACTTGAATTGTCCTTTAGCTTTTCAGGCAGTTNGTAATCACCATTTACAGTGATTTTGGAGCCCAAAAAAACAAAGTCTGACACTGTTTCCGCTGTTTCCCCATCTATTTCCCATGAAGTGATAGGACCAGATGCCATGATCTTTGTTTTCTGAATGTTGAGCTTTAAGCCAACTTTTTCACTCTCCACTTTCACTTTCCTCAAGAGGCTTTTTAGTTCCTCTTCACTTTCTGCCATAAGGGTGGTGTCATCTGCATATCTGAGGTGATTGATATTTCTCCCAGCAATCTTGATTCCAGCTTGTGCTTCTTCCAGTCCAGCGATTAGTCTCATACAAACTGCTCGTGAGGCTTAACAGCATCTAAGCAAACAATCCACTCAAAAATGAGCAGAAACCTAAAGAGACATTTCTCCAAAGACAACATAGAGATGGCCACTAGGCACATGAAAAGATGTTCAACATCGCTAATTATTAGCAAAATGCAAATCAAAACTACAATGAGATATCATCTCACACCAGTCAGAATGGCTATCATCAAAAAGCCCACAAACAGTAAATGCTACAGAGAGTTTGAAGAGAAAGGAGCCCTACTACACTGTCAGTGGGAATGTAAATTGGTACAGCCACTATGGAGAGTGTAGAGGTTCCTTAAAAAACTAAAAATGGAGCTACCGTATGACCCTACAAGCCATTCCTGGGCATAATATCTGGAGAAAAACATGATCTAGAAAGAAACATTCACCCCAGTGTTCACTGCAGCACTGTTTACAGTAGCCAAGAGGTGGAAACACGGTAAATGTCCATCAGCAGAGGACTGGATAAAGATGATGTGGTGCATACACACAGTGGATTATTACTCAGCCATAGAAAAGGATGAAATAAGGCCATTTGCAGCAATGTGGATGGACCTAGACAGTGTCACGCTGAGTGAAGTCAGACAGAGGAGAAATACATGACATCCCTTATGAAAGTGAAATCGTCAGTCGCTCAGTCGTGTCTGACTCTTTGCGACCCCATGGACTGTAGCCTACCAGGCTTCTCTGTCCATGGCATTCTCTAGGCAACAATACTGGAGTGGGTTGCTGTTCCCTTCTCCAGGGGATCTTCCCAACCCAGGGATAGAACCTGGGTCTCACTGCATTGCAGGCAGATTGTTGACTGTCTGAGCCACCAGGGAAGCCCACATCCCCTATATGTGGAATCTAAAAAGAAATGACAGAAATGAACTTACAAAACAGAAACAGACTCACAGACCTTGTGAATGAGCTTATGGTTGCTGGTGAGTGGGGGATGGGGAAAGGGATTTAGGGAGTTTGGATGGACATGGACACACTGCTAAGCTTCGTGGGTAATCAACAAGGGCCTACAGTACAGCACATGGAACTCTGCTCAATGTTATGTGGCAGCCTGGGTGGGATGGAGGTTTGGCAGAGAATGGGTACATGTGTATGTATGACTGAGTCCCTTCTCCTTTCACCTGAAACTATCACTACATTGTTAATCAGCTATACGCCAATACAAAATAAAATGCTTAAAAACATATTGAAATCCCATAGATTACAACCATTTCTGTTCAACTGAGGTCCTAACTAGTATAAAATGGCAAGAAAAAGAAAAAACAAATAAGCAAGAAAAAGTCATATGGATAACAGGGGAGAAATAATCTATAATTATTATCTATTTCTACTTGCTTTTCCGAATAGAAACTTCAAATCTTCAGAAAAAGTTAATAAGTTTTTCAGAAAAGTGATAATTAAAAAGTTTAGCAGTATTTCTGAATATGACAAGCAAAAATGAACTGTATTTATACACAGCTAAAATATTAAAAAGAATGAAATATTTTAAAATATATATTTTAGGATGACATCAAAGAAACACACATTTAGGAAGTTCCCTGGCAGTCCAGGGTTAGGCGTTCACACTTCCACTGCAGAGGGCACAGGTCCAACCCTTGGTTAAGAACTAAAAATCTCTACATGCCACATAGCACAGCCAGGAAAAAAAAAAAAAAAGAGCCCATTATAGTTGACATCAGTTAATAAAGTGTGGTTTGTTGCAAGAATAGATAAGCCACTGCAGCAAGCCTACACATAGCACTGGTGAATTTGCATCGTGCCAGCACAGCTAAACTGAAGCTGTTTACCAGAACTTCCTTGCCTGAGTATCACCAAGTTGAGTGGGCCACAGAGCATTTTGCGTGAGATCTGGGACCTGGTAGTGAAGCAGCAGGCACAGTAGTTTTTCCTAAGGTCAGCCAAATACGGAGAAGGCAACGGCGACCAACTCTGGTGTTCTTGCCTGGAGAATCCCATGGATGGAGGAGCCTGGTAGGCTACAGTCCATTGGGGTCTCGAAGAGTCAGACACGAGTGAGTGACTTCGCTTTCACTTTTCACTTTCATGCACTGGAGAAGGAAATGGCAACCCACTCCAGTATTCTTGCCTGGAAAATTCCAGGGACAGAGGAGCCTGGTGGGCTGCCGTCTATGGAGTTGCACAGAGTCAACACAACTGAAGCGACTTAGCAGCAGCAGCAGCACAAATACAGGTGTTGTTGCAACTCACAAACTGCACCTATCTGGCAGCATGTGGGCCAGTGCTGGGCCTGTACTTCCTCAAGTCCCTCTTTCAGCTTCCCTGCCCCCTGGGCCAAAGGCTTGATAACTCCATATGAAAGGCATTCACTTCTACAGATCATCCATCACTGTAGTTGAGGACTTGGAGGTTGAGGGAGACTGCGTTTTACCAAATCTTCATGGGATTCAAGCTGATGTGACTTCCCTACTTCCTGTCCTTATTTCCCAAGTGATAGCTCAGGGCCAGATACAGAAGCAAAAGCCTCAAATAACTGTTTCACCAGCCTTCAGAACACCATAAGGTCCGATCTAGATAACAGATCTTTAGGTATACATTTATCTTCTAGCAGTTCTGCTTCTCTGATTGAATCTGAATTGATGCTTCCTTGATTTGTGACAACAGCAACAACATAGTGCAGTGAGAAAAAACTATTTTTTCAATAAGCTGAGCTAAATCAGGTGGATATCCTTAAGGGGGGGAGATATAAATTTTGACTGTCGCAAATCAATTCCAGAGGGATTCTAGATAAAAATTAATATATATATATGCATATATATATGACAACTGATTAATCTGACCTGCTTTAAAATTGAGTACTTCAGTTCCAACATTATAAAGACATAAATAGAGACATTATAAAGAGAGTCTAAATGCAAACAACTCAGTACAAAAGATAACTGCAATGTATATATCAAAGGACTTATATCAAGAACTTTTAATGTAGCCCTACACAGCAATAAGAAAAAGGCAACAATGGAGCAGAAATATGGGCCAAAAAAATCAACGCACACATCAAAAAGAAAATATTCAAATGTCCAATAAGCATATGAAAGGGTACTCAACTTTTTTAGCTATCCGAAAATTGGAAACAACCCAACAGTTCATCAAAATATAATAAATAGTAATTTCTGATGTATGCATACATGGAATTATACACAATAATAAAATTAAACTACAACTACACATAACAGAATGGATACACAAACATCTCATTGATTAAAAGACTTTTGCTAAAACACGGTACCTATTTAGTGATTCCATTTATATGAATTTCACAAACAGCAAATGAAGGGGCTAATCTGAAAGAGGATACAAGTGAGCTTCTGAAGGGTTGTTAATGTTATATTTCTTTGCCTGATTAGTGGTTGTGTGTGTGCATCCTGTCGCTTTAGTAGTGCCTGACTCTTTGCAACCGTATGGACTGTAGCCCAACAGGTTCCTCCATTCCATGGAATTCTCCAGGCAAGAATACTAGAGTGGGTTGCTGTGCCCTCCTCCAAGGGGTCTTCCTGACCCAGGGATCAAACCCAGGTCTCCTTTGTTTCCTGCAAGGGCAGAAATGTTCTTTAGCACCACTTGGGAAGCCTTATTATTGGTTGCTGCTGCTGCTGCTAAGTCACTTCAGTTGTGTCCGACTCTGTGACCCCACAGACGGCAGCCCACCAGGCTGCCCCATCCCTGGGATTCTCCAGGCAAGAACACTGGAGTGGGTTGCCATTTCCTTCTCTAATGCATGAAAGTGAAAAGTGAAAGTGAAGTTGCTCAGTTATGTCCAACTCCTCGTGACCCCATGGACTGCAGCCCACCAGGCTCCTCCACCCATGGGATTTTCCTGGCAAGAGTACTGGAGTGGGTTGCCATTGCTTTCTCATCAAGGTATGCACTTAGGATTTACGTAATTTGATGTATGCATGTGGTACTTAAGTTTATGTTAAAAATAATACCATTTATCAAGCAAAATTACAGATCATTCTTTTGTCTAAGGTCAAATATCTAGTGCTTACAGAGCCAGGACAACATCAGTAGTCTGAGCCCACTGTCCACACTCTCAAACTCTATGACATCCATCAAGTCCTATCTAATTAACAACCAGATTTTTTTTTGAGTAAAGACTCAATATCCATTACAAATCATAATTTCTTTGGAAATATCTGCTCCATTTTCCAGGAAATCAACATAAAATAAAACTTATTAGAATAAAATCTGATCCTAAGTTGGGAATCACTTGCTTTAAAATGTAATAGAATTAAATACAGAATTACTGTTTAGGGCAACAAGACAGTAATAACAGCAAATACTAGGAAGAAACAAAATACATATTTTTGACCACAAAAATTTGGAGTAGCCTAGTATGACATTTTCACAAGTTTCTAATCCTTTAAGAGTCATCCAAGTAACAAATATATTCCATGCCATCTCACAATGGAAAAATACAGGGATTTGACTCAAAACACTGAATAAATGTGAAAGCTAAACGATCATGACCCTATCAGCATTCCAAGAAACTTTTGAAATTAACACATTTAAGAATGCAAAGAGTGTTTTAGATTAAAGGAGATCACAGTTACTGATAGGCTGAGAGGTTTACTTGAGGTTTTTAGATGATTTTGAGCCAAGTTTATTTTTTGAAAGTGCGTCTAAACATTTCCATTCCTCTGAAACTCTGCTGCATCTTTTAAAAGCATAGCCATCACCCAAACGAACAATAAATGTCTCAGTATAAAAACAACTTTTATTTCCTCATTCATCCATCATTCATTCAGCCATCCATCAATCCCATTTTAAGTATCAGGACTGTGTAAGAGCTAGACACAAATGGATAAATAAAGCAGGGCCCCTGTCAGGAAGTACTTCCCAATCTAAGATGAGCACTATGACATAGTGAAGACTTATAGCTGAAAACCAAAAGCGCTGACTACCATGATCTAAAATATAATTTCTTGAGAGTCATATTATCATAGGAACCAACATTTATTGAGTGCTTGCTATGTGTGAAGCGTAGAAGCTGAGATTCCAATAGACGGAGCCAAGGATCCAGTGTCATCAAGCTAGTAAATCCAGCTCCAGCTGTGAGTGTCTGTAGTCCTTCATCTATACTGTTATACTAAATTAACCTTGACAGCCTCTAAAATATGAAATATCATAAATAAAAAACAACTTCCAACAATTTCAGTATAGTTTTGACTATAAAGGGGTTTCACTAGGGGTTCAAGTGGTAAAGAATTTACCTGCAACGCAGGAGACCTGGGTTTGATCCCCCAGTTGGAAAGATTCCCTGGAGAAGGAAATGGCAACCCACTGCAGTATCCCTGTCTAGAGAATTCCATGGATAGAGAAGCCTGGCAGCTACACTCCATGGGGTCGCAAAAAGTTGAACACAACTGAGCAACTAACACTTTGACTATAAAGAACTCTTTTTCTGCGGCATTGCTATTAATCCTTCATATTCTCATTAAGTTCTCAGACAACTATTTTACCTGGATTCATACTGTCTAGATATATACATCAAGCCTAACTGTTAAATAATCAACTTAATTCATTGAAAGTGAAAGTCACTCAGTCATGTCTGACTCTTTGTGACCCCATGGTCTATACAGTCCATGGAATTCTGGTCCATGGAATTCTCCAGGCCAGAATACTGGAATGGGTGGCCTTTCCCTTCTCCAGGGAATCCCAACCCAGGGATCAAACCCAGGTCTCCTGTACTGCAGGCGGATTCTTTACCCACTGAGCCACAAGGGAAGCCCTAATTCAAGCATTAGCTTCAAAAGGAAACAGCTTTCACGCTGAGCCCTAGGCTGTGCCATCTCGTCTCACTGCTTCCTGTTCCAGCATGCGGGTCTGTGTGCCCTCAGTAGTGTGCTGGCAGCCCGAGGTCATGGAGATGGGAAGGGAAGATTGTTCCCCTTCAACCGTGGTCCACCCACCCCCATCCTGGGTCCATTTACAAGGCTGAATACTCAAACACAGAACCTCATTACCACAGCGGAGCCCTTCAAGAAGGGGCAAGGGTCACATTAGCTCCTTTGTTCTGAAACTTTTCTAAAATATTCCGTCTCGTTCAGTTTCCCCCACCTTTCTCCTTGGCTCGCCCTCCCTCTTCCTTCTCTAAATCCACCCTTCTCTGCCTTGATGCGCCTCTCCTATTATGTTGTCTTCCCTGCAAAGCAGAACTTAGCAAGCATGCACTTAGTAAAAATTCAAATGGTTGTTTGAGTTAGATGCGACACTGTGCAAAGCAGATGGGAAATTAGCAACCGCCTCCTGCTAAGAGGACCACAGACATCTCTGCTAGTGTCCTAACACAACAGACCTTGCTAAGATCTCCAGGTGTTGGAAAGACTACCCCAGAGGAACACTAGCAATAATTCTCACTAGTGAGAGGCCTGTTCTTATGCAGAATTGGGGTATACACCATGGCACAATGCAGGCACGTTAATACAGCCGCTTCTGCCTTCTCTGCATTCTTCACACTGCTTCTCTTGATGCATGCCTAAGATGAACAGGGAGTTAAGCTGGGACAGGGGAGCCTGGTGGGCTGCCGTCTACGGGGTCACACAGACTCAGACACGACTGAAGCGACTTAGCAGCAGCAGCAGCAGCAAACTAATTTGATGACGGCCCTATCAGAAGCCATCATAAAATCTAATGTGACCTGTTTCTCTGAGGCTTTCTCGACCTCACTTTTATGCCACAGTCTTTTCTGGTAGAAACTATAACATTTCTGCTTATGAATATGGCTATTCATGCTCCCCACGCTGCGATGTTATGTCACAAGCACCGTTACCTGTCCACGACAGGGAAATCACCAAATCACACTTTGGGGAAAATCTCTAGAAGGCGGAAAGGTGTTAAACATGCCCTACAAAACATGAGAGAGGCAGAACTATGTCCAAATATAGTTACAATGTCTGTGTGTTTGCCTAACCAGCAATCCCTGCCAGTCTAAATTCGTGAGGAGCAGGATATTATATAAATAAGGAAATGTATCACAGCAGCTAAAGAATGGCTTGTGTCCAAGATACAGAAAAGGGAAGTGCATATCTTAAGTATGTAATGAAACAGTGTAATTACTTCTGTTACTCAGCCAGTATCTATTCTTATTGGTAATTATTCTATCTCTAGTTACTGCATGCTGTGTGCATGCTCAGTCACTCAGTCATGTCCAACTCTTTGTGAACCCATGGACTGTAGCCCACCAGGCTCCTCTGTCCATGAAATAGTCTAGGCAAGAATCCTGGAGTGGGTTGCCATTTCCTCCTCCAGGGGATCGTCCCAACCTAGGGACTGAACCCACGTCTATTGCATCTCCTGCACTGGCAGGCGGGTTCTCTGCCACTGCACCGCCCAGGAAGTACCCCCCTAACTCACATCTCCCTGGTGTTAGAGAGAAATGAAGTTAAGTATTGGATGGCAAGAATGAAAGATGAATTTGCGATTTTCAGAGGCAATTTTATTACTGTTTCTTTGCAGTGTTAATTAATTGCTTGGTATTCACTGACTTCCCTACTTTAAAAAATTAAGTTAGCGAAAATCTCTCAAATCTTGTGGTTTCCTTTTCTCAAGAAAGATATACAGTGATACATTTTAAATTTTCTTTAAAAGAAAAAAATGAGCTCCCAATAAAAGTTTTCCTGTGCTATTTTCTCCCATTCACCAATTTATGTTCCAAAAGTTCTTTATAACTTGGTGCATTTATAGTTAACTAAAATGTTTGAAACTATTTTTATAAGTCATTTTAATAGGCATCTATAGGTGGTCTTATAGAGAGAAAATTGGAAAGAAAAGTTTCCATGTCCCTCTTCATATAATACTTTCAGAGTTATACTAAACAACTGAAAGCAGAAGATACTGAAGCTGAGAAAATCTATGTAGTTACAATGAATAGGGAAGATGTAGCATCTAAAATAGGGTTTGAACCATTTAGGGAGAATCTTTGTTGTTGTTGTTGTTGTTGTATCAGTTTCTTTCAAATGGCGAACTTCATTTGTGAGTAGCTTTTTGTCTTTCACTTACAACAAATAATAATTTTCCACACTTCTGAGCTGATTCCGAATATATCTGCAAAGTTTATATTCTATGATGAAGCAAATTTCCTGCTAAATCAGGATTTCTCTTTCCACTTTTTGATGTTGGGTTGCCTTGATTGGACCAAAAAAAAAAAAAACAAAGGAGCTGTCAATCTGTTTTCTTTTCAGGTCTTCTCTGTTCCTTTTGAAATTAGTTACAGCCTGCTTTTTGTAGTGTTGTAACCAGCCTGACCTAATTTAATTACCATGACTTGTGTGGTTTAAAGATAAATACTTTTATTCAGTCTGTCTACTTTGTGGATGTTTCCCTCCCTTTCATACAACCCTCTATATTTTAGCATTCAAAACCCTTGTTACTTCTTTCTTTTTTGGGGCTAACACAGAGTTAGTTTTTATAGTGGTGTCTATATTCAGAAGTTTTCTTTGATGCCGTGTTTGCTTTCTCCCTGCTTTGCTGTATCTGTGTCTGTGCTGGGAATCGTGGGCTTTTGTGGGATCCAGACTAAACATTCTTTGACTGAATCACAGAGCATCACTACTGTATGTGTCTCTGGGCAAACCCAACTGCTCTAATTTAGAAATAGAAGGGGCAAAAAAAAAAGACTGAAAGGAACATGGCAGAGACTTGGGGTTCAGAGACACTGAACTGAAAAATCTCCATCCACGGAATGCACTACTGGGCCCAGGATAAGCTTAGACATTCACTCAGGCTATTTAAAGTGGAAAACCTATTTCTGTTATTTCAGATTCACTGCATTGTAAAGGGAATGCCTACCATTTTACTGGTGTTCTCTTCCTGAGAGAAGAAGCCATGCAGAAAGACTTTCAAGTAAAAAGATGGCAAGCAGTAGCTGTGGAGCTAGTGCTCTAATAAAATGAACATCATCATAACATGCCGAGTGACTAACAAGCACCAGCGTCTCATGGGGGAGTGCTGAGCGTGATCAGAGTTACTCTATTAGCCTCCGTGGGCTCACGTGATAATGTACCATCTGAGAGAACCCTTTAGTTTTCACAGAAAGGAACATATGCGGGATACTTATGGGAAATAAAACCAAGTATAAAATCATATCTGAGTCCTGAACAGAGTGTGTCTCGCTACAGGCGTTGTGCAGCCCTTTGCCCGCCCCTATAGACCCCCGTCTTAAAAAAGGTTCCCACAGCACACTGCCTTTGCAAACCGCCGCACAGAAAATGTGAATGGGGCCTGTTCTGCCACATGCAACACTATCTGAAATGGCACAAAAACTTGCTGTTCCACAAAATAGACCATTCTCTTAAAAACAAAAAAAAATCTCAGAAAAAGAAATTCAAGAATGCTGTTGCCCTTCACAAACTCTGGTTTGCTTGGGAACATGAAAAGAGATTTTTATCTTGCAAATTAAGTTTAAATAAATGATTAGGAAGACATCATTAAGAAAAAAGTTCTATTTGAACTGTACAAATAATATTGTACCTTAAACAAACAGAAGGAAGCTTTTTTGTAAATGCCAAAAGCCAAAGCCCTGCAGATTAGCAATGAAACAGATTCATTACGTCAGTTTTCACAATGCACTGAAATTGCCAAAAAAATAGTTTCTTGCCATAGTGGTATTTAGATAGTGGCAAATCCTTTAAACTAATCATTAGCAAGAGAATACTGAGCATAAATATCATAAAACAATGACAAAAATCCCACCACAAGAGGTCACAGTTTATATCAAATTAATTAGTATGCTCAAGCTACATTTAATTTGGGGAAGCAGGTTAAATAGTTTATGGTTAATACTGAATTTTCCTCAACCCTCTATGAGTTATAGTTCCTTTGTTCAGAGATATAGAAAACCTGCTTCTAAGTTAATAACAGTGATGTTAATCAGAGAAAGTACAGCAGGAACCTGGTACCAACCTAAGACAGCAAATATTACCACTGTAGGAGGAGGGCAATTTCTGATGCTATAATATCTTAGATATAAAGGGAACAGGCACTAACTAGATGGAATTCACAAAACCGCAGAAAGAAGCTAACACTTAAATAGCAGACACCAAGCTACATAAATTATGAACTGCACATACTTTGAGATAAAAGTACACGATTTTTGATGGTGCTTACTAATCAATTCCAATTTAACCACGTGGTTTAGCTAAACTTAAATATTAATATAGCTATTATTTAATTCATTAATTTCTCTAATTGTGACAAGCTTCAGAAAGTCTATCTGCAGGATTAAAATAACACATAGATAAATTAGCACTACAAAAAAAGAAGTAAATACAGAAAGATTAGGATAAAGACATCTTAATTACTGCTGGGGTATATAGAAAGAGACTCTTTCTCAACAAAATTCTTCCCCTGAAATTTATGTGAAATACCATACAATAGGAGAATTCTAAAGTAAAGATATTAAGGGGCAAATTTGAACTATTGAATATTAAAATATAAGAAAGCTACAGCAATTAAGTGTTCAGTACTATTTAGAAATAAATGAGCTAAACAGTAAAAACTAATTAGTTCAAAAATAGAATCAACTATGTATAAAANATGTATAAAACTTGGTTTACAAAAAACTGGTAAAATTTCAAACAGCAGAAAAAATACATTATTCAATAAATGATGTTGGGATAACTGGCTAATCTGGAGGAAAAAATAAATTGAATCCCTACATCACTCTCCTCAGCAAAATTAATTCCAGGTGGATAAAAAACTTAAAATCTAAAGAAAAGAAAAAGAGAAAATAACCCTTGAGGCACAGGAAGAAAATGTACATTTTAAAATACTCTTGGTAGAGTGAAATCCTGTTTAATCAACACTAAAAACCAGAGATAATAATAATAATAAAAATATTGATCATGGTGACCCCATAACTGTGAAATATCATAAAGTTAAAACATATTTTAAAGTTTAGGAGAAGATATTATTAAATTAATGGGGGAAAAGGAGATCTTAATACCTGATGCATACAAGAGCATTTGCAATAAGAAAAAGTGAATATTCCAAGAGAAAATTAAAGGAAGCAGATAGTCAATTTAATCAACATAGCTAATAATAACTGACGAGCTTCAAGCTCTCTGCTAAAGAAATTAGATGCATATTACTGAAGCATCACAGAAAATGTATAAAATTTCCACGCACTATTATCCTACTATACTAGTTTTGTAGATAAGAAAACTGAAGCTCAGAAAGTCTCATATCCAAATTTACCTAATTAAGGAGTAGCAGAGCAGGAATGTGATCTGTCAGGCTCTCAATCTGTGCTCTGATTTTTCAATGACACCTCCCACAAATAAATACTAAACTCGGATTCCCTGATTCTCTATGGGAGTTCCAAGGGCCAGCAGCACTGGCACCAGGTGGGAATTTACTAGAAACACAGAGCCTAAGCCCCCATCCCAGATCCACTAAGTCAAGAATTTGCCTTTGAACAAGATTCCTATTGATTTTTAATGCATTTTAAACTTTGATAAGCACTGATGCTTACCACACTTTGATAATCATGGCATCACTGACTCAATGGACATGAGTTTAAGCAAACTCTGAGAGACGATGAAGGGCAGGGAAGCCTGGCGTGCTGCAGTCCATGGGGTCACAGAGTCAGACACGACTTAGCAACTGAACAACTGACAAAAATTAATCAAAAATACTGTAAAAATTATTTTTCACTGTTGTAGAAGAAAAAGATCATGGGTAGGGTTGAGAGAAGTGGGGAGAGGGAAGGGAAGGGAGGTGGGAAGAGAAAAGCCACACAGTCAGTGTGTAGTTTGAAACCTTTGGAAAGATTGAGTAATTTTGTCAAAATGCAACAAATTTTAAATGGATTTGACTTTGCAACCTCACTTCTGAGAATTTACCCTGAATGGATAGAGTCCAAAGAGATACACTGTATTAGTTTCCTATCGCTGCAATGACAAATCACTACAAACATCATGGCTTAAACACAAATATATTAAAAATGCAAGTTTATTATCTTACAGTTCTGAAGGTCAGAAGTCCTAAAATGGGTTTAGAGAAATAAAATTAAGGTGTTAGCAGTGCTGTAATTTTTTCTGGGGACTCTAGGGTAAATCAATTTATTTGTTTACCTTTTCCAGATTTTAGAGGTTACCTATGTTCCTTTGTTCATGGTAGCTTACCACCAAAGTCACAGCCAATGAGCATCTTCAAATCTCTCTCTCTCTCCCCCTCTGACATTAATGCCCCTATCTTCCTCATATAAGTTTTGAGATTTCATTGGTTAATCCAGGAAAATCTCTCATCATAAAAATCCTTATCTTAATCACATCTACAAAGTCCTGTTCCAGCATTGGGAAGTGAAAGTGTTTGGAGGTCCATTATTCTGTCTACTGCAGACACAAAGAGATTCTTTTTATCACAGTGTCATTTAAATAGTAAACAATTCATTAATAGTAATCCCTTATGGCAGAAAGTGAAGAACTAAAGAGCCTCTTGATGAAAGTGAAAGAGGAGAGTGAAAAAGTCAGCTTAAAGCTCAACATTCAGAAAACTAAGATCATGGCATCTGGTCCCATCACTTCATGGCAAATAGATGGGGAAACAGTGGAAACAGTGACAGACTTTATCTTGGGGCGCTCCAAAATCACTGCAGATGGTGACTTCAGCCATGAAATTAAAAGACGCTTACTCCTTGGAAGAAAAAGCTATGACCATTAGAGCATATTAAAAAGTAGAGACACTACTTTGCCAACAAAAGTCCATCTAGTCAAGTCTATGGTTTTTCCAGTGATCATATAGGGATGAGAGAGTTGGGCTACAAAGAAAGCTGAGCAGCAAAGAATTGATGCTTTTGAACTGTGGTGTTGGACTGCAAGGAGATCCAACCAGTCCATCCTAAAGGAGATGAGTCCTGAATATTCATCAGAAGGACTGATGCTGAAGCTGAAACTCAAATCCTTTGTCCACCTGATGCGAAGAGCTGACTCATTTGAGAAGACCCTGATGCCGGGAAAGATGGAAGGCAGGAGGAGAAGGGGATGACAGAGGATGAGATGGTTAGATGGCATCACCAACTCAATGGACATGAGTTTGAGTAAACCCCAGGAATTGGTGGTGGACAGGGAGGCCTGGCGTGCCACAGTCCATGGGGTTGCAAAGAGTCAGACACGACTGAGTGACTGAACTGAACTGAACTGAAGTGAAACAATTAAGAACATGGAGGTCCATTCATTCAGCAGACTCTCATGTTTTCCTGTAATGCAATACTACATGACCATTAAACATGATATTATCTCTATTGATTAAGGGAAATATTTCACATTTTGATGCTAGAAGGAAAATTTTGTAGTAAGACTGTTCACAGTCACACACAGAATGAGATAGACAGGTCTAAAGAGACACAAAGAAATAAAGGAAAAAATGGATATATGAAAAGATGTGATGGCTTTAGCTTAAATGTACAAAGTAAAGTGAAAGGGAAAGTCTCTCAGTTATGTCCGATTCTTTGCAACCCCATAGACTATACAGTTCATGGAATTCTCCAGGCCAGAATACTGGAGGGGTTAGCCTTTTCCTTCTCCAGGGGATCTTCCCAACCCAGGGATCGAATCCAGGTCTCCTGCATTGCGGGCGGATTCTTTACCAGCTGAGCCACCAGGGAAGCCCAAGAACACTGGAGTGAGTAGCCTATCCCTTCTCCAGGGGATCTTCCTGACCCAGGAATCCAACCAGGGTCTCCTGCATTGCAGGTGGATTCTTTACCAGTGAGCTAGCTACCAGGGAAGTCTAACATAATAACACTTAACTTTTGGCAACGAAGTCATAACCAGGATAAATATTCTCATCTTCTTAGAGCACAAATACACAGAGGCCTAACTCACTTTTCTGCATAATATGCAAGACTCAATAAATACTCTTTAACTACTCAGATGTAAGATCTTTAACAGACCAGTAATATGATTTCTGTAGTAAGAAACCTGTAACTAGTAAAATATTAGGCCTCCAAAGGCCTAGATGTATTAGAAAACAATTTATCCTGGCAGAAAAGCCTTGAGTAAATCTAACCTATGTAAAGCATCTAACACATGAAATATTTTAGAATGAATTTAAAATCTATCCATAATTGTTTAGAACAAACCCAATTTTCTTTTTTTTTATTTTATTTTATAATTTTTATTTTTACTTTAGTTTACTTTACATTACTGTATTGGTTTTGCCAAACATTGACATGAATTCACCACGAGTGTACATGCGTTCCCAAACACGAATCCCCTCCCATCTCCCACCCCGTACCATCCCTCTGGGTCCTCTCCTTGCACCAGTCCCAAGTATCCTGCATCCTGCATCAGACATTGACTGGCAATTCGTTTCTTACATGATAGTATACATGTTTCAATGCCATTCTCCCATCTCATCTCCATTCTTCATTTGTCTTTTAAACGAAGATTCATAGTTCNCCCATCTCATCTCCCACCCTTTCCCTCCCTCCCTCCCCCAGAGTCCAACAGTTCACTCTATAGATCTGAGTCTCTTTTGTTGTCTCGCATACAGGGTCATCATCCCTATCTTTCTAAATTCCATATATATGCGTTAGTATACTGTATTGGTGTTTTTCTTTCTGGCTTACTTCACTCTGCAAACCCAATTTTCTAATGGCCATCAGACATCTCAAATTAGGCTTCAACATTATGGCAAGTGGCCAATGGGTCTTAATGAATTAGAACAGTATACTCACATCTGGAAAACTGGTTTAACGTTAAATATCAAATAGGTTTCTCTGTAGATTAAATGAAATACAACATAAAAAGCACCTAATATGGAGGGTAGCACATAATAGGTGTTTTTTAAATGCCAGTTGTCTTTTTTATCCATCATTTGATATCTACAGAGAACTTTATTCACTGAGTTATTATCCATCAGGAAAAGAAGGCCTCTGAACTACAGACATATAAATACTGAATATCTAGAATAAAGATTTTAAAAAGGATTAGAGGACACAAAACATTTGTACCAAAGGGTTATTAGAAGTCAGTTGCTTAGCTAGTAAATTATATTGCTAGTATTGCAAGGCAAATGCTTGCTATTCCTAGCCTGGCACTTGCACTATAAGCAGTCTGCAAACTGATGTGGTTGAGGTGGGGTGGGGCAACATTCTCATTGGTCTATGAGCAAAACAGTCTTACCTCTTCTTCATGAATATGAATTATCTCCCACAAAAGGGTTTTGATATAGCAGGAGAATATCAATTTTAGGTGGAGATCTTAGCATATAAAAATGACTTGGGGATATTAATGAATCAAGAGGCTCTGTTCAATTAGATATTTTAGTAATGCCAGGGGACAGCATTACTGCTTTCAAGATGTAGTGGAGTCGTCACATGTGATAAGTAGAAAAGGGCGTCCCACAAGTCCTTAATAATGACATTAGCCAACCTGAATTGATTGTTTTCCATGGGCCAGACTCCTTGCTTAGCACTTGAACCCCATGAGATATACACTATTATTAACTGAACTTTACAAATGAGGAAACTGAGAACGATAGTGGTTATGGGACTTGCTGAAATTCACAGAGCTATTAACTATCACAGGCAGGATTCAAATCTAGAAACCTAGACTCCAGAGCTTTATGGTGAACCATGATTCCTTTCTGCTCCCTTGCTGTTTACATTTCTGGGGCAACACCCGAAAGAGCTCTTCTAACAAAGCTCAGTAAAACATTCAGTGATGAGGTCAACCTACTGGACTTGGGAACTACTTTTTTTAATCCCAAATACTGATAACATTAGGGAAACTGTGGCAATTTAGTAAAATTGGTATTGAGAGTAGTTATATCTCACTCTGAATCTCTTACATACTCATAATTCTGTCAGTATCTTTTATACCACCTAAAATTATTTGTACTATTCATAACAAACTTCTAAGCAGGAAACATATAATCTAATTTTAGAGTAAAAATTGAAATAGGGTTTTTCCCCAGTTACCTTTTGAACCACCCATATGCTCATACTGAGCATTTGAGAAGCATGCAGTGGCAAGTCATGATCTTCTGGGAAAACATCAGAACTGGACCTAACTCGGTGATAAGGTACCTTCTATATGTCTTCATTTCCTTTAACCCTGCTAGACCCATGGTTCCCTGAATCTTCTCTTTACTGCTTCTAACCCAGTTACGGTTTCTTCTCTTGCTTGATTTGTGATCCTCAGAATCTCAGTTGCCACAATAAGGTTGAAGCCAGAGGGGAAGTCCTTGGTTCTGCCCACTTACCATCTCCACTACACAGTTGGTCACAAACTCCAAGCTGGTTCCCTACAGCATTCCTGGTCCCAAGTTCTCTTACTTGTCCCGGCAAAGACATCCTACTCCTGATATCAAAGCCACATCCCATCTAATAAAGCCAAGCGTAGTCTACATAGAGTCTGGTTCCCTGTGAATGTGGGTGAGCTTATTTCAAACTTTACCTCTGAAGAGCGCCGAACACTGAAAAGGATTGGTGAACACATCGGGATGCTGAGCGGACATGCACCAACCCCACCCTCCCACACCTTTTCCATTAGGCGGTCCTTGAGTTGTATATTTTATAATAAGCCAGTAAACGTCAATGAGGACAATCAATGGCTTTTAAATATTCACCTTTTCAAGGCATAACAATAAACTCTATTTGTCTTGAGTCCAGGGTTGATGCTGTACTTAGTTGCTAAGTTGTGCCCAACTCTTTTGCTTCCCCATGGACTGTAACTCACCAAGCTTCTCTGTCCGTGGAGTTTCCCAGGCAAGAGTACTGGAATGGGTTGCCTTTTTTTTTTGTCTGGGGGATCCTTCCTGATCCAGGGATCAAGCCCATGTCATAGGCATTGAAGATGGATTCTTTACCCCCGAGCCATCTGGGAAGCCCTTAAACATAGAAGATGGTAAAGACATAACAAGTTAAAAATAAAAAGAGAGCAAAGAAACACTCATTATGGTTCATATAAATGGATTTCTGTGTGGTCCAATTTTGGATGTGTGACAAGAACATGAGATCATTGAAAGAGGACATCTTTAACCACACAGAATTAGTATATTTATGACTCTATTCTTTGTATTTCAACAAACTCATCTACAAAGCAATAATTCACTTACTAAATAAACATATATTTAGTATTTATTATGTTCTGTGTTACGGGCTAGGAACTTCAGGCATAGTGGTATATATAAGAAAAATTTGCTGCAAGGTCAAGTCATGGATGCTCAATACTTAACTCCAGCAAATGTAGTCATTGTTTGAGATACCAGAGCATGTGAAAAAATTTGTAAAGAAAAAAAGCAGAAGGCATACTAACCGGAAAAATTTTTTTTTTTTTTTTGCCTTTCCTAGTCTTAACTTTTATTTTTTTTTCTTTTTTTTTTTTATTTTAACTTTAGTTTACTTTACATTACTGTATTGGTTTTAAAGGTTTTTTTTTTTTTGAGGTTGCCACAAAATGTTATTTAAGCAATTTAAACTTAGGAAAATAAAATCTCCATCTCGTTTCATGCTTACTGTATTCATGACATGAATTGAAATGCATTAATTCCATTTTGCATCTTTTTACATGTAAAAATTTTGGTAAAGCAACTGACATAACAATAAATGATGCAAAAGTAATTATGTTTATCTTTATCTGATTTATATAAATAATTATATTCAAAGTAATAAAAATGTTTAAATATATTCCTTTTAAAGTAATACCAAATTATCCGAGTTTGAGCATGCTCCAGGAATTGGTGATAGAGAAGCCTGGCGTGCTACAGTCTATGGGGTTGCAAAGAGTCAGACATGACTGAGAAACTGAACCATAATTAAAAATCATCCAAAAATAACATTAATACTTAATAAGGATGAGCTTCTTATTCAAATTATGATAATTACAATAAGAAGAAAAATCTCAAATTTTCCAAAAAATGTTAAGTGCCATGAAATTAAAAGATGCTTACTCCTTGGAAGAAAAGTTATGACCAACTTAGATAGCATATTGAAAAGCAGAGACATTACTTTGCCGACAAAGGTCTGCCTAGTCAAGGCTATGGTTTTTCCAGTGGTCATGTATGGATGTGAGAGTTGGACTGTGAAGAAAGCTGAGTGTCGAAGAATTGATGCTTTTGAACTGTGGTGTTGGAGAAGATTCTTGAGAGTCCCTTGGACTGCAAGGAGATCCAATCAGTCCATCCTAAAGGAGATCAGTCCTGGGTGTTCATTGGAAGGTCTGATGCTGAAGTGGAAACTCCAATACTTTGGCTACCTCATGTGAAGAGCTGACTCATTTGAAAAGACCCTGATGCTGGGAAAGATTGATGGCGGGAAGAGAAGGGGACGACCGAGGATGAGATGGTTGGATGACATCACTGATTTGATGGACATGAGTCTGAGTGAACTCCAGGAGTTGGTGATGGACAGGGAGCCCTGGTATGCTGCGGTTCATGGCGTTGCAAAGAGTCAGACATGATTGAGTGACTAAACTGAACTGAAACCATTTTAAATTAAGTTACTTGAAATTTGTAGCATTTAAATTTTATTTATGTTTGTGCTTTCTCTGAAAAGTCTCAACACTAATGAGACTGAATTGATAAAAAAAGAATATGGTAAAATAAGTGTAAAGTAATATATTTTGAAATGATTAACAAAGGAAATTATTCCTATTAACTTCTGACATGACATATTTTAAAAACATTAAAGACAACTCTGAATTTCTAAAAGAAAAAATTTTTAATGTTTTGTTACTCTACATGAAGTATTTTGACCACAGTGAAATAGAAAAAAGGCTGAAGTAATAGTTGAAGCTAGTCTCTGGTGACTAATTTTTCCGGAAAATTTGTAAAGCAATATTCCTGAATTCAGCCTCCCTGTTCTCTCTCCATCATTTTCTTCTATGAATGCTTATTCTTTATCCCACACCTACCCTTCTTGATCTATTAAAGAAGCAAAATGCTTTCACTGACCTATACACAGGACCAGTACAAAAGAGATTTTGCATGGGCTCCCCTGATAGCTCAGTTGGTAAAGAATCTGCTCCAATGCAGGAGACCCCAGTTCAATTCCTGGGTTGGAAAGATCCGCTGGAGAAGGGAGAGGCTGCCCACTCCAGTATTCTTGGGCTTCCTTGTGGCTCAGCTGGTAAAGAATCCACCTGCAATGTAGATTCTCTGTATGTGTGATGTACTTCTGTATATAGATACAAATCATTTTTATGCTTAAATTTTTCCATTTTAACTCTACTGTTATAAACATGTATTATTTTAGTAATAATTTGAAATCAGCTAAGTTTGCTTTAATTAACAATCTAGCACTAGACAAACCATATTATTTTAAAACAAAGTGAAAGTCACTCAGCTGTATCTGATTCTTTGCGACCCCATGGACTATACAGTCCATGGCATTCTCCAGGCCAGAATATTGGAGTATTTCCCTTCTCCAGGGGATCTTCCCAACTCAGGGATCGAGCCCAGGTCTCCCGCATTGCATGCAGAATGTGTCTTATGCTGGTCCTGATGTATGGACAGAAAGCAGATCCATGGTTACCAAGGGATGGTAGAGGAGGAGTATGGGAGGGAGGGATGACAAAAAGAGAACTTCTGGGGTCATGGACATGTATACTGTCCTGACTGCATCTGTACCTTCTTGACTGTGGTAATGGTTTCACAGGTGTATGTATGTGCTGAGTCGCCCAGATGTGTCCGACTCTTTGCAACCCCATGGACTATAGCCCTCCAGGCTCCTTTGTCCATGGGGATTCTCCAGGCAAGAATACTGGAGTGGGTAGCCTATCCCTTCTCCAGGGGATCTTCCCAACCCAGGGATTGAATCCAGGTCTGCCGCATTGCGGGTGGATTCTTTACTGTCTGAGCCATCAGAGAACCCCCATGTATGTATACCTGTGTCAATTGTATCAAACTGTGATACAATTAAAATATGTATATATGATTTGAACATAATTTAAATATGTATATATATACACACATACCTTAAATGATACTATTTAAAATGTATGTATTTATGGTTTGTCAACTTTGCTTTGCCCTAATAAAGTTGTTTTAAAAAAAAAATGATCTTATGCCCACAAACCTAATACTTACAGTATTCCAGCAAATGGCATTGTCACCCATCTGATTTCTTAATAACTAAGCTGGAGTCAAGGATACGTAACTCCATCACCTCCCATATCAAAGAAATTACCAAGTTCGGGCAACTCATATATCGTTTCTAAATTCGTTCAATGTCTCTCCATCTCCACTGCCTCTCTTCTAGTCAAATTTATCTTCATCTTTCACCTGGATTGCTACAATAACTGGCCTCCAAGAATTTATTCTAGTTCCTATCCAACCTGTACTCTATGGTATGGAAAATTAACATTTTCAAAATGTAAATGTGATCTTATTGCATCCCTAATCTTTCTTCTCCCCCTACTTAGCCCAATTTATAATCTATTTTTCCTGTGGTCTTAGAATGATAACCAAAATTCTTAACACAGTCCACAGAGCACCATTATACGGTCTGAGTCTCATCAGCCTCTCCAGTTTTTTCTGCCTACCCCTTCTCCAGTCACTCTGGCTTTCTTTCCAGGCTTTCTCCCTCCACAGGGATTTTACATATACTTTGTCCCTCAATATAGGATTCTCTTCTTCCTCTCCACTTTAACCTGTGTAACCCCTATTCAATCCTCTGATCTCAAGGGAAAGATCATTTCCTTTACTTTCCAAATTAGGTTAAGTTTGTATCATATACTTTTCCAAAACTGACTTATTTTCTTTGAACCTATCACTTTTGAAATTATGCTTTATTAATTTGATTAGTTGCATCATATCAACATCTCTTCTAACATGTAAGTTCCAGGAACAACATTTTAGTTCATCTTTGTCTGCATAGGGGTACATTTCATCTATTGGTAATAATTACTCACAAATAAGCTGTCTCTGGAAAACAGATCTCATCATGACTCTCTTCAAATAGTGATTTTTGTATTGTCTAACATGTCCTGAAGGTTAACTGATTATTTTGAATGTACAAGTATGTTTGTAAGTTGTTTTTTTTTTTTAATAAAATTTGGATCACAAATTCACAGAAGGCTTTCATTGAAGTAAATTTCACCATGAAAGCACTTGAACACTTGGCTCCAGTTTGGTATTTTCCTGTTTTATTTTTTTTTAAGACAGCCTGTTGTCCTTTGATCTTGCTCCGACACCTGCACCAACCTACTTCTTTCATCTTAAGAGGTCCCTGTAGGATCCAAGGTCATGTGGATAAAATTAAAATAGAGGTCATGTGATTGAAACTATTCTTCACAACTTCTCCCAAAACACACAGACACATATTCATACAAACACTTGGATCTGATTTTCAAAGGGCCCAATTTGTCTTGTAAATTTTATATTTCCATTTCATGGACTTTCTCACAAAGACAGTAAAACACAAGTTGCCTACATTTTTGTGTTACAAAATTAATCATTTGTGACAGTGCATGACCATTTCCCTTTCACTGACATTCTAATATTTCCCTATTTCTTCAGTATATTAAAAAAAAACCCTATTTAAAAATTTTCTTTCCAGTTGGCTTTTCTGAAAGGCTGTTGCATCCATCATTATGAAATGATCAGATGAATATTACCAAAGTTTAGTGTTCCCTCTGCAAAATGTAAACAAGTGGGGGTGGGAAGCAGGAGATTCTTTGAGGAACCAGCTAAGGATCATGGAATTATTTTACATCTGTTTCTTAGTAATACGCTTTCTGTTTCCAGTAAAGGGAAAAATGTGGTCTTAGAAGTCAACAAATTCCTTGCAAAACAGGGAGAATTAGAATTTCTAACAGCCTTTAAAAAGAATGTTAATTTATATAATTTATAAAACTATGACAGATATTAATAAAAAACAGTAATATTTATTG
>SJYQ01001103.1:669365-714477 GCA_006410935.1 Redunca redunca | reverse complement strand
AAAGTGTGAATTTTAATCTTTATTCTATTGAAGAATCAACAAAAGTTTTAAAAAAAATATTATATGACTTAAATTTATGATAAATTTCCCCAATTATGTATCTCTAGTTCCATGATAAGACACTTAATTTTTTGTATGTCTGGTGACTATATATCCTGAATCAACATTTCATGTTAACACACTTCAGCAGTAATAGTCACTTAAAACAGGAAACGAAATAGTAAACGAAATAGTAAAAGTTAATTTTGGGTCCTTCTCATTCTTCCCTCCTAGCTCCCCAATGAAGTTAACATTTTTTTGAGCAGTTTCCAAAAGGACTCTGAATTAAACAATCCCCAGATATCTACCTTTTGCTTATTCTTTATCAGGCCATTATTTCTGATATAGCCCAGCCAAACTAGACATTCAAGGCTAATTTGGAATACTCTTGTTTTCTTATAGCTTGAAGAAAAGATAAAGGTCAGAAGCAGGCTTAAGGGGATGGACAGAAGTCACAAGTTAGAAATAAACAAAGGAAGCTCCCTTGCAGTAGAACTATTTAAAACATACGCCAATAAAATGTTCAAAGGATTCCTACAGAGCTCCAAAGATAAACATGTGCAATTTTTTTTTCTTGAAAAACTCCTCTTACCTGAAGATTTAAACTCAAATATATAATATGGTTCAATGGAAAAATACAAATGACAGCCTCTCGGTATTTTACGCATTTACTAGGAGTTAAAAATTTTACTGTAGGTCACCATGAATTCCAGCTCTACTTACTCTTAGTTGTGAGACTTGGGCAAGTCATTTACTGTCAGCTTGCCCCAGTTGCAATCATTACAATTCTCAGTTCATGAAGTGCTAAGGGAATAATAGAAGCAAAATTCTTAAAACCATGTTAGTCACACAGAAATGCTCACTAAATGCCAGCTATTATTAACAATTTTATTTTTAATCATCAGCATTATTCCAATAAGCCTGGGGTATCGAAGGGGCTGGGCATGAAAAATTCTAATCTATAAGAAATCAACAGCAATAAATCTGTGGAAGGTGCTGAGCTTCACTTTAAAACACACTGAAAAAGCTCTCTTGGTCCTCACATGATGAGAGAATTGCAACTTTAAATACAGGGCTTATTTTTCCATATGTTTACTGGTGGCTTAGAGCTCAGAAGTTTGGGAAAAAAATAAACAGAAATATGAGAAAAAAATGTGAGATATTTTTAAAAATCCAGAAGACAAAAAAAAAACAACAACAACAAGAAGTATAAAAATTGGAGGTGGGAGATTATTAAGAAATAATAAAGTTCCCAGAATTGAGAAACACTATATATCTTCAGATTACAAGAGAAGAAACTAAATGCTTCCAGATATTTTTTAAAAAGTACTTGCCACCTTACCAGGAACTAAAGAACAAAAATCAGTCTGTTCTTAGTTTCTTCATTGATTTTATTAGAAACTAGAAAACAATGGAGTAATTCTTTCAAAATTCCCCAAATCCAAAACTCAGTAAAAATTGATTGTGGAATGTTTCATGCACAGAAACCCTGAATGAATGTTTGCTTATTTTTAAGTTTTTGTCCCGTATTCTCTGGTCTGATTAGGTAAGTCTATAGTGCTATAACAAAACAATCCCCAAGAAAAGCTTCAACATAAGACAGAAGACCTTGTGTACTGTTTCAGAGGACAGCTCAGAGGATTGCAATACCAAACCAGTAGGACAACTCTGTCATTTTCTGTGTACAACTTGCATCTCTACATCCCTGGTAGTTTCTCCAGATCTTCCAAAACATTCACATCACAGCAGGAAAGAGTAAAAAGTAAGTTTAGTGTCTGTCTACTCCTTTTAAGGGTATGACCTGGAATTGACATGTATTATTTTGTCTCACACTATTTAAATATAAATTAGTCACATGGGCAAACATGGATGCAAGTGAGTCTTGCTGGCCCTCGCTGAGTGACCAGGCACCCAGGTAAAATTTGGAAGCATAATCACAAAAAAAAGACAGGTAAATTAATCCTTGTAGAAAGTCGTCATCTGTCTCACTAGTCTGTAAACATACCAAAAGTAATGTCATACTCTCTAGCCTTACACAGCATCATTTTAGGACACTTTCTCTTCTTATTATGTAACTCATAGTGACTACACTTACATATCAAGCATATTATTGACTATTATGCTTTATTTCAGAGACGGCAATGGCAATCCACTCTAGTGTTCTTGCCTGGAGAATCCCAGGGACGGGAGAGCCTGGTGGGCTGCCATCTATGGGGCCGCACAGAGTCAGACATGACTGAAGCGACTTAGCAGCAGCAGCAGCATGCTTTATTTATTGCAACTCAATCCATATAAAAGTTTATTGTACAATAGATAAATAGAAGGCACTATTCAAACTTCCTTGTAATAAATCAGAACCATTCCCAGGACAAATGCAAGTTTGTGTAATACTATTAAAGTTACTTTAAACTATTATTTAAAAGCTCTTGAAATCTTTAATAATAATTTCAAGTTTAAGTGGCATTTTTCCCTTTACTAATTTCCTTTAATAATTACCATTACTATATATATAGAAGGATATTAGCTTTTTTTCTTCTTAAATCAACTATATTTTAAAACTTCTTAAGGAATAAGAATAGAGTACAAATAAATTGAAAAGTTTCTGTTTTTTGAGGAAAATAGATCTTCTGTGTGCTTAGTCACTCAGTCGTGTCCAACTCTAAGCAATCCCATGGCTTGTAGCCCGCCAGGCTCCTCTGTCCATGGGATTCTCCAGGCAAGAATACTGGAGTGGGTTGCCATGCCCTCCTCCAGGCGAATCTTCCCAAGCCAAGGATGGAACACAGGTTTCCCACATTACAGGCAGATTTTTTACCATCTGTGCCACCAGGGAAGTCCTTCTAAACTACATGAAATAAGAATATCAAGGAATGAAAGGATACAAAAGTATATTAAAGATATATTCATTTAGTAAGGAGAAGTGAAAAAAAATTTAAAGGAGCTGCTACAGTTAATTACTAAAAGATTACATTACAAAATATATGCTGATGTTGATTTGAAAGTTGAGATTTATCTCCTAACACAGAATGACAGAAATAGCTAATCTCTTCAATCTTATATTTTGCCTTTAAAAAAATTATTCAGATCAGCCACTGGATTCAGTAATAAGAGAATGTATTCAACTACTTCCTGAAGACAGAAGATTTACAAACTATTATAAGAATATTTTATGTCTTATTAGTCTTAATTTTGAAATTACTTCTCTAAATCTAAAAAATCCTTTGACAGACTCTTATGCACTTAAATCTCATTGATTCATTCACTTAAACATTTAATCCAGGGCTACTATATGCCAGGCATTGTTCTACACAATGGGACACAAAAATGAACAACAAAAAAGACACCAGTAAATCCTGGTTTCAAAGAGTTCCTGGGTTAAAGGGAAGACAAATAATAAACATTATTTAAAAAAGAAGTAAATTATATGGTATTTCAGAAGCTGATATGTGCTATATAGGAAAGTAGAAGGTGACAAAGAAGATCCAGCTTGCAGGGACTGGGGGCAATGAGCAAATTAAATAGGACGCCAGATGGGCCTCAGGGGAAGTTCTGCGAAGCATCCAGGTATCTGGAGGAAGAGCCACACAGAGGCCTTAACTTGGGAGACTTCCTGGTCTGTTCTAAGAAGCAAAGAAAGATGAGAACGAAATAAAGTGGGAGCAGCATGGAGAGGCCTGCAGGATGAGAAGTGCTGCGGGGAGAAAACCCTGGGCTGAAAGCAACGAGCCAGAGTGGCTGCGGCAGTGGATGAATTCTAAGAGGAAGGCAAAGGCCTGGTCACAGAGGCCTGCGGGTCACAGGAAAGGCCCGGGATTGTGTTCTATGTAACGTGTGAACAGGAGAAAGTCCTGATCTGCTCTTACTTTACAAGCTGGTTCTGACTGCTAAGTGAAGAACAGAATGACAGGGTGACAGTGTAGGGGGCTGCTGAGGGACTCGGACTGCCCAAAGCTGCTGGCACAGAGCTGCGGTAGAGAAGTGTCTAGGGGCCTAATTTTTAAGACAGTGGAGAAGACTTGATGATGGACTGCATGTCAGATATGAAGAGAAGAATCAAGGATGGCTCCCAGGTTTCCACCTAAGCAACTAAGTAAACTAAGGTAATAGTGATTGACCAGTTCCTATTTGTTTTGTAAAAGAATACACCACATCATTTTTTTTCCATTATATGCTTCACGTTTGTGTTTAAAATATGGTTGAAGTAAAGGGTAACCTTTGCCCATCAGAAATAAAACTCCACCTGGAATCAAGAATCTGTTTGTATTTCATATTTCTTTTCTTACTGTGTTATATATGTGCTAATTAGAAATTTAATGGATTATCTATAAATCTTCCAATGAAGAGGGCAGAAAAATCTGGAGACTAGTTTTCCAGTCATCTAACATCACTGTACTTTCTGCTTAATGAGAGTGAAAATGAGGTAACCAACACTACACACCTGCTATTAAGCTGAAGAAAAGGCCATTTTATAGGCATTAAACTCCTATGGTCTGCCAAATGTTCCTACTCACTCACCTATTGGGAGGGTAATTACCATTCTAAGATTGCTAAAGCAATAGAACATGCCTTTATCTATTTTCCTTCAGGCTGAGAATTTTAAAATGTTTTTAGAAGTGCACTTCCCAGGCACCTTATTTGATTTATGAGAATAAAGGTGACATTACAGCATCACCTCAGTCAAGTCTGATAATACATTTCTTAACCTAATGAAAATTCCCCCCCATAATAATAATAACAGGTTTATTTTGCTGCGAGGCATTTTTAATTGCACGAGGTATGGCTGTAATTGAAATGTACCCATTTTTAGTTGACATTTTAATTATCCCATTAGCCAGAAAACAGACACTGTGAAAGCTTGAAAAATAATCTTTGGTAGTTTAGAACCAATTTTTTTCAGCCATTCTTACAAGCATTAGATTAGTCTTCTCCTGAAATCCTTTACACATGGGAGCATTTTCCTCAAATTCAACTTTTCCTTGAATATATCTAATATTTTCCACTAAACCATGAATTTCCTTCTTGAATGTCTCAAGGAAAATCAAATCTTATTACATCTAACCCTCACCCTTAATCTGATCATTATTTTGTTTTCTTTTCCCTCGTTTTTGCACAAAATTCTCTACTTTGCATGGTTCAGAGAGCCCCAAACTTTTTAAAGCGCTTGGCTTTTCTGATCTTGACTCTGTGGCCATGAAAAATGCATGAGAAATTTTATTAT
Organism: Redunca redunca; assembly: GCA_006410935.1. Lineage (NCBI taxonomy): Eukaryota > Metazoa > Chordata > Mammalia > Artiodactyla > Bovidae > Redunca > Redunca redunca. Next base: position 709,220 of record SJYQ01001103.1, on the reverse strand, counting down.
TATTTTGCAAAGAGGCCCAAAAGTAACCGAGAAGGACAATTAAGCCTCGGACCTAAATAAACAGGGTTTTCACCTGGGAGAGAATGGTAGTCCAGTAATATAATTCTCAGAGGGTAGGCTTTAAATAAAGTTTGCAATGTTTCATACACAGCAAGAGATTAATCAGACATGGAAAGGCAAAATGACCAAGGTAGAAATCTTACTCATGGAGAACTGTGTGTTTTGGGGGTTGATGGGGTGTAATTACCCAAAGGAATGATACACAGTCCCCTGTGTTGCTTCAGGTCTAAAAGCAGGGAATGTTCTGGGGTATCAAGAATAGGGGAAATAGCACGGTGGCTATTTCACAAAATTTTGCTTTATAACTTACTTTAAACTTTTACTGATGGAAAGAAATGCACATAAGCAAGTTTACAAGCGGTTTTAGTCCCCCTCAACTGACTGAGACTAAGTGTGTCAGGGCCAAAAGGAAATCCGTTAGCTCAGTAAGGTGACACCAGAGAAGGCTGGGATCTTACTCTCCTCATGGCTTCCTGTTATTTTTGTCTTCTTCTCTTAAACTCTCCATTTAAAGATTCAATCCTTAACCTTTTTCTCCTTTTCTCAACATTCTCCATCTCATAAAACATAATCCCAAAGATCTTCAATTGCAAGACACAACATCAGATAAAAGATAACATATAACCTCAATATTAAAATGTACCCCAAATTCAAAATTATGAAAATTGTGAATTATACCACTTATAATAAGGAAACATAATGTTTGCTTAGTCTCTCAGTTGTGTCCAACTCTTGGCAACCTCCTGGACACTAACCCGCCAAGTACCTCTGTCCATGGGATTTTCCAGGCAAGAATACTGGAGTGGGTTGCCATCTCCTTGTCCAAGGAAACACAGTACTGACTGTGTATTAATAATTCCCAAATCTATAATTTTATTCCGATCAAACTGCTTACTTGTCATTTACATGTGTATATCCTGCCTCCAAAATCTGTTTCCTCTCTACTTTTCACTACTGACTAAAATAAGGAAAGGAAAGAGTGCTGTCATTGACTTGATATTGGTATCAAGTCCAAGATATCCTTTAACCTCCACTTCCTATGCTCCATGTCCAGTCTCTCATCAACACTTCGTTGTGTGCCTCATACGTGTTTTTCTCTAAGTTCTAGCCTTATCACCAAATGCCTAGAGTACTCAAACAGCACCTCAGACGATGACCTTGCTTTTAGGTAGAAGCAAGGACAGTATCATGCTGGTAAGAGCTCTAAAGTCAAATTTCCTGATTTCACCACATGGGTCCACCACTTAACACGTGTGTGACTTTGGACAAATTGTTTTCTTATGGCTCTTTTTCTCATCTTTAGACCAAGTGTAAGAACAGTACTTCCCTCATGGAATTGTTATGAATGTTATATATAGGAATACATGGAAAGCATTAGAACAACATCTGGAATTCTAGCAAGCACTCATAAGATATTAGCTACTATAAGACACCACATTTCGATTCCTTTGACACAAATGTGTTAGTGTCAGCTTTACTAAGATACCAATTAATTCAGCCATTAAATATAAATGTGTTTAGCAAATGAATGTATATTGTATACTGCACATTGTTCAAAGTATTGAATATTAAGAATGCAGTGATAAATAGGACAAACTCACCACTGACAGGTGGGAAGGAGGACATAAAGATGACAAATAAAAATTTATGAATAGTTAATATTGTGCTAATGATTATTATTAAGGTAAAACTAGATGATGATAGACATGGAGGTTAGAAGGAAACAAAGGATGTGACGCCTTTTTAATAATGTCAAATAAACTATCACACAGTAGGTAAACGGCGGAGACAAGCTATCACTCAGCACAATGCCTTTGAGAGTCATCCAAGTTGTTAGAATTTCTTATTTTAACTGTAAAATATTTTTAAAGAACTCAAGAAAAGATGTAATATTTACACAGGTATTTAATAACCATTTCTGTTCTTCCTTCATCTGTATGATTCAACTTTGCTTCTGGCATCATGTTCCTGCTGTTTAAAGAGTTTGTTTTAGCAATTATTTTTTAAGCATTTTACTAATAACAGCTTATCTTAGTTTTCCTTCAACTGAAAATGTTTTTATTTCCCTTTCATTCCTGAGGGATATTTTTATTGAATATAGACCCTGGGGTTAACAGTTCTCTTCCTGAGGCACTTTAAAATTTTTGTTTCACTTCCTTTTGGGCTTCGCAGTTTCTGAAGAGAAACACAAAATCACTTGGGTCATGGTTCCCTAAAAGTAATGAGTCATTTTTCCAGGTTACCATCAATATTTTTTCTTTGAACTTTGTTTTCAGCAGTCTGATTACAATGTGTCCACTCTTAGATCTCCTTAGGTTTATCATTGTTTAGAGATTATTCAGCTTCTGAAACCTGCAGATTTATGTCTTGAGTCAATTTTTTTCAGCCATCATTTCTTCAAATACTTTAACACCGTACTTTTTCTGTTCTTTGACTCTGTTGACATGATGTTCTGTTCAACATTATTTCCATTTCAAACCTTTGCAGAGTTACTCACATCTGCTGCAGATATGAACCACTTAGTGGGCAGTTTGGTACCTGAGTGGTCACTGATGGTCTGTTAGTTCTTGGTATCTTTTGGTACCTGTTTAGAGTCAGATACATAAACTTAGAACTCAGGAGTGAGCCCAAGAGCTTGTAAATGATTCTAAGGTCTCCCTTTTTTCAGCTCTCTTCTCCCTCTGGTTCTAGAGCGGAAAGCTGGGGTTTTAATTACTCCACTCTTCTGCATGCTTTGTCTCCATGTGAAGTTAAGGAACAGTAGGGCAGGGAGGAGAAAAGTACCTTCTTCCATCCATACCTCCTCTAATTAAGGGAGAGGTTCCTCTGGGTTCCTGCTGCCACCACTGATGCTATCGTTTCCATAGCCACCATGGGTTTGTCTGGAAGCCAGAATGTAAGAGAAAGAAGAGAAGAAATAAAAAACTTTACATGGGGGATATCCCACACTCTCTCTGAATATGTGGAGGCCCCAGTCCTACTCTGCATGAGAGAACTAGAGAGTTTCTCCCCAAACTCTGCACCTTCATGCCCTCTTCTGGCATTTGGACTGCTTTGCATCCAGGCCAGGGTATACGTGATGAAAATGGGAAACTCACTGCCAACCTGGTATATGCTGAATTCCAGGCTTGCTCCCTAGTCGGCCAGCTGCTACTACTTATTTCTCAAAGACTCCAAAACAAGTCCTTCTCCATGAACTGTGCCCAAGTTTTACAGCTATATTTGGGATATCTAGAGCAGAATACACATATTCCATCTTACCCAAAATCAGAACTCCCTTCAATCCTTTTAATAGTCAAAATAATTCATCTGTTTGATGTTAACTTGGATAAGTATTTAGCTTCTTAATATAGGAATATAAGATGTAGCTGAAGAAAAAGAATGAAGAGGGTTACAGTGGCATTAAGTGGATCCTAGCTCCAAGAGTCAAAGCTAGGTGCATCAGGTCAAAAAGTTAGCCTGTGCACCACATGTTTCCTGTAATAGAACTAAGGCACATTCATCCTGTGTATTCAGCATCCGATGTAAAGGAAAAGATACGGGGCTCATTAAGCATTTTTTTTCTCATAGGGTTTATTCAAGAGATGGTAAGAAATATCAAGGCAAAACGTATTGTCAGAATTTCTGGGGTTTTGTTCAACCATCAAATAATTATATTACCACCTATGAAATATTTCTACTTCTCACCCTTGGGGGGCAAGATTTGTCCTAAAAGACTTTGTCAAGTAACTTGTTGAAACATATATATGTAGTTTGCATGTTGTTCTCCTGATCTAGAAGTCTAGAGCTTATTTTTAAAGGATATGGGATTAATTTTGGAAGAGCTGCATTTATTGAATATGTTTTGGCTTCTAGAGATGATGTATATTTTGAATGACTGCCCACTAGATTTTAAAATAACCCTTCAAAACTTCTGCAAAAGTATGGTTTTCTGAATTTTCAGTAGATTTTCATTGTTGAAAACATGAACAATTTGTACTGATCTATGTATTAAGGCATCCTAACTGAAGCAATTTTATAAGAAATACTTGTATTACAATATTTTATATATACCTGAATGCCCTTGCTTTAGAAATGAAGACATTAAGACTCATAACAATTAAGCTACTTGCCCAAGATGACACAGGATGCTAGTAAAAGGAGCAAGACTGTGCTGCTAATCAAGACTCAGAAAGCCTCTTGATCCTGCTCTTTTCTATTATTAATATAGTCTCTTATGGTTGCTTTAATGGCTCCTATAATTGTTGAGAGATTCTGATTACTTATCAATTTTTACCTTAAGAGGGTAAAACTATATCTATTCTACAATTTTGGGAAATGTCAGTACTTTAGAAAAGTGGGTCTTTATTGTCTCAAGAGAACTGCAGCTCCAAACATCATGTCTTCACACTGTATTTGAAGACACAAATGTGTTGGAAAAATTAGGACTCCCAACAATTCTTCTAAATCACCATGTTATTATCACTTTCTTATACCCCTCAACACTCCTAACTTCCTTTCTAAGTCAATTCACTGGAAAACAGCATGCCTCTAAGATGAAACAAATCTCTGTTTTCGCTACCACTGTGCATTGAGCCCTCAATTGTATATGGAAAGAAACACACCACCATGCTGACTGTGAAATTGTTCTCTCCTGACTGGACTTCTCTCCTGACCTCCACAGTCATAGGATTACAGACAACTGACATCTGGACCTCAATGTATAACAGACATCTTAATGTTAACATGCCCAAAATTATGCTCTGGCTGTATCCTCAAATTTTATACTACCCTTAGCTTCCCTTTAAATCTGGGTTATTAAATTGTTCTGTCTTTTATATCTCTATTTTTTCAGAACTTGAGCAAACGTTTCCTATTCTCTGGCTTTCCAATATCTCTAAATATATTAGCATAGTTGTCCTATCGTATGACTTTATCATTTCAGTATCTGAAGTCTCAGCTGGTCTCTCTCTCATATCTGTGCTTCTGCCGAGTCGTGCCGCCTCCTGGCGAGCTAGAACATATTTGTATACCACTCATTACACTATTTCAAAGTTACTCACCAAGGCATACCAGCTGGGTGTAATGGGGCACTAGCTGATCTTGTCTCTTCAGTGGTTTCTAATCTTTAATCTTTGCAAAATTAGAGCAAGTCCCATGCATATGTCTGTCCTCCTTTATCACAGTGTTTTCAAGTAGACTGATCATTTATTCATCAACTATTTGGTAGAGAAACTGCATTTCTTATTGTTCCATTGGGGTTTTGCCACATAATATTTTAAGAATTGTCTATAAAAGCTTTCTCTGTAACGGATTTTTTCTAAAAAACACACAGATGAAAACAGCAAAGTGTATTTGCAGTATATTTACATTCCCATTTACTTTGAGTCAAAATAGAAGACATGGTTTTTGTCTACCTACATGGTTAGGTAGGTTTTTATGCTGAATATGCTTAAATACTTAGGCATGTTTCCAGAATTTACTTATTACAAAATACCTAGTGTCAAGACATTTGAGAAATGAATAAATAAAAATGCTAACAATGTTTCTGTTTAGGATAACTCAACATTGTAAATCTGCAAATTCTCAAAATTTGCACTTAAAAGTGTAACAGATTGCCAATAAATACCCCATGACATAATATCTCAGAGTTTGACAATATGACTCTAAAATTCATTTTAAAGAATGACTAACAAAAGAGAAGAAATGTTGAAACAAAATAAAAATAAGGGATCTTGTCCAACCAGATGATAAATACACAGTCCTGACTTAGGAAAGACAATGGAAAAAACAAAAAGTCCAGAAACAAAGTATATGATGTTGATCATATCAATAGTGAAAATAATTATTTAGTTATTGGTATTTGGACAACATGCTTAATCACTTGGAAAAAAATTACATGATCCAAATATTCATTATATATTAATATAAATTCCAATGAGAATAATAATTGAAAGCAGTAAATATGGTAAGAGGGGAAAATGGTGCCCTACAAACTTTTGAAATGTGGCAGCCTGGGAATAGAGATGACAAAAGTATGTGAAAAATACACTGGCGAATAGTCACTATAATTTTAGAGAATCTACAACAAAAGCAAAGATTACTAAGGAGGATAAATGACTTTGCCATATAAAATTTTGACACTAGGTGATGAAAAATACAAAAAATTTAAAGCATTTATAAATTTTCAACATATTTATCAGACAAAATATTGTATATCACATTAAAAGTTTTTGCAAAACCTCAAGTAAATAGCATACATACCTTCCTAATAGTAAAGGAAGAAAAGATACAAATTTATGAAGAGATAATATAAATAATACTATGCAAAAAAATTTATTTACCCTCATAATAAAGAAGAAATGAAATGAAAGTTGCTCAGTCATGTCCGACTCTGTGACCCCATGGACTGTAGCCCATCACTCCTCTGTCCATGGAATTCTCCAGGCAAGAATACTGGAGTGTGTTGCCATTCCTGTCTCCAGGGCATCTTCCTGACCCAGGGATTGAACCTGGGTCTCCTGCATTGCAGGCAGATTCTTTACCATCTGTGCTACCAAAGAACCCAGTCATTAATAAAGAAATGCTTATTAAGATACTATTTTCATCATAAAACTGGCAACTATAAAATATTTATATTCAATGCTAAAACTGGTGACTTTATAAGGAAAAATGGATAATTTTATAAATTCCATTCAATTCAGTCAATCCAACTCTTTGTGACCCCCTGGATACAGCACACCAGGCTTCCCTGTCCTTCACCAACTCCCAGAGCTTGCTCAAACTCATGTTCATCAAGTCGGTGAAGCCATCCAACCATCTCACCCTCTGTGGACCCCTCCTCCTACCTTCAATCTTCCTTCCCAGCATCAGGGTCTTTTCCAGAGTCCATTCTTCACATCAGATGGCCAAAGTATTGGAGTTTCAGCTTCAGCATCAGTCCTTCCAATAAATATTCAGGATTGATTTCCTTTAGGATGGACTGGTTTGCTCTGCTTGATGTCCAAGGGATTCTCAAAAGTCTTCTTCAACACCACAGTTCAAACCCATCAGTTCTTCTGAGCTCAGCTTTCTTTATACTCCAACTCTCACATCCATACATGACTACTGGAAAAACCAAAGCTTTGAATAGATGGACCTTTGTTGGCAAGGTAATGTCTCTGCTTTTTAATATGCTGTCTAAGTTGCTCATAACTTTTCTTCCAAAGAGCAAGCGGCTCTTAATTTCATGGTTGCAGTCACCATCGGCAGTGATTTTGGAGCCCCAAAAGATAAAGTCTCTCGGTGTTTCCATTGTTTTCACATCTGTTTTCCATGAAGTGATAGAACCAGATGCCATGATTTTAGTTTTCTGAATGTTGAGTATTAAGCCAACTTTTTCACTCTCCTCTTTCACTTTCATCAAGAGGCTCTTTAGTCCTTCTTCACTTTCGGCCATAAGGGTGGTGTCATCTGTGTATCTGAGGTTATTGATATTTCTCCTGGCTATCTTGATTCCAGATTGTGCTTCATCCAGCCCAGCATTTTGCATGATGTACTCTACATCTAAGTTAAATAAGCAAGGAGACAATATACATCTTTGACGTACTCCTTTCCCAATTTGGAAACAGTCTGTTCTTCCATGTCCAGTTCTAACTGTTGCTTCCTGACCTGCATACAGATTTCTCAGGAGGCAGGTCAGGTGGTCTGGTATTCCCATCTCTTTCAGAATTTTCCACAGTTTGTTATGATCCACACAGTCAAAGGCTTTGGCATCATCAATGAAGAAGAAGTAGATGTTTTTCTGGAACTTTCTTGCATATTCAAAAGCAGAGACATTACTTTGCCAACAAAGGTCCGTCTAGTCAAGGCTCTGGTTTTTCCAGTGGTCATGTATGGATGTGAGAGTTGGACTGTGAAGAAAGCTGAGCACCAGAGAATTGATGCTTTTAAACTGTGGTGTTGGAGAAGACTCTTGAGAGTCCCTTGGACTGCAAAGAGATCCTACTAGTCCATTCTAAAGGTGATCAATCCTGGGTGTTCTTTAGAAGGACTGNTTATTGATATTTCTCCTGGCTATCTTGATTCCAGATTGTGCTTCATCCAGCCCAGCATTTTGCATGATGTACTCTACATCTAAGTTAAATAAGCAAGGAGACAATATACATCTTTGACGTACTCCTTTCCCAATTTGGAAACAGTCTGTTCTTCCATGTCCAGTTCTAACTGTTGCTTCCTGACCTGCATACAGATTTCTCAGGAGGCAGGTCAGGTGGTCTGGTATTCCCATCTCTTTCAGAATTTTCCACAGTTTGTTATGATCCACACAGTCAAAGGCTTTGGCATCATCAATGAAGAAGAAGTAGATGTTTTTCTGGAACTTTCTTGCATATTCAAAAGCAGAGACATTACTTTGCCAACAAAGGTCCGTCTAGTCAAGGCTCTGGTTTTTCCAGTGGTCATGTATGGATGTGAGAGTTGGACTGTGAAGAAAGCTGAGCACCAGAGAATTGATGCTTTTAAACTGTGGTGTTGGAGAAGACTCTTGAGAGTCCCTTGGACTGCAAAGAGATCCTACTAGTCCATTCTAAAGGTGATCAATCCTGGGTGTTCTTTAGAAGGACTGGTACTAAAGCTGAAGCTCCAGTACTTTGGCCATCTCATTAGAAGAGCTGACTCATTGGAAAAGACTCTGATGCTGGGAGGGATTGGGGGCAGGAGGAGAAGGGGACGACCGAGGATGAGATGGCTGGATGGCATCACCGACTCAATGGACATGAGTTTGGGTGAACTCCAGGAGTTGGTGATGGACAGGGAGGCCTGGCGTGCTGCGATTCATGGGGTTGCAAAGAGTCGGACGTGACTGAGCGACTGAACTGACTTGCTTTTTCAGTGTTCCAGCAGATGTTGGAAATTAGACGTTTTAAGGAAAAATGGACAATTTTATAAATTATTGTTAAATAATTGTGCTAAATTTCCTGAAAACTTTAACACTCTTGTTTTATCTTTAACCAGTCAATTTTACATCTAGGGCTTTGTTCAAACAAAATAAAGAAAAATTTGAGTTTGACTTGATTGACTTTAAAGAAAAAGTTTCTGAATACTATTGTCTATATATTTAACGATTTGTGATAGCAAATTAGTTTTAAAAAAAACAAACCCTAACTACACAGTAGATAATTTGCCAATTAAAATTTATTAGATTCAGGCAGGGATATATGTTGTATATTAATTTTTATCACTAAGAAGTATGTTTAACTAATATCAAGAAAGACATACATAGTTCCAGGACTATATTCATATTTGCTTTTACTCATGTAAAATTAGTTATAAAGATAGAGTAGAACAAGATAGTAGAGGAATCTAGTAAACCTGGTAGGAAACTTGAATGGGCCATTCACTATCTATCTGAATGTTTTCAGTTCAGTTCAGTTCAGTCACTCAGTTGTGTCCGACTCTTTGTGACCCCATGAGCCACAGCACGCCAGGCCTCCCTGTCCATCACCAACTCCCAGAGTCCACCCAAACCCATGTCCATTGAGACGGTGATGCCATTCAACCATCTCATCTTCTGTTGTCCCCTTCTCCTCCTGCCCCCAGTCTTTCCCAGCATGAGGGTCTTTTCAAATAAGTCAGCTCTTCGCATCAGGTGACCAAAGTATTGGAGTTTCAGCTTCAGCACCAGTCCTTCCAGTGAACACCCAGGACTGGTCTCCTTTAGGATGAATGTTTTCATGACCCTAAAATTCCACTCCTTTATAGTCTAATGCACATCTATTTGAGGAAACATGTATAGGAAAGTTCACAGCAGTGTTATTCCTAATAATTCAATTTATAATAGAATGGGTGAAAAAAACAAAGCATCTTCACATAACAAAAGTAAACAGAACACAGGTACACAACTAGTATGACTCTCAAAATACAAAGCAGAAGAAACATACAGTAAATGTCTATTTACACAAAGCTTAAAAACCTAGCAAAACACAGAGTTTAAAAGTCTAGTAAAACAAAGCCATATTATTTAGGCAAACAAGCATATGTGGCAAAACTATGAAGAAAAATAGCAAAAGGAAACCACCACCACATAAGGACAGTAGCCACCTCTATAGTAGAGGTAGGAGGTTATTATAACCCCAAATCCCATGATTTCTGGAGTGCCTACAGTATTTTCTTGACTTTGGTGGAAAGGAAGGGAATTGCATGGGAGATCACATTATAGTTATGTATGAATTCACAATTCACACATTTATATTTTTACTTTCTTTATGTACTTTATTTCACAATAAAATAAGGATGTCTGAAAAGTGAAGTGAATGTGTTAGTCTTTAAGTGTCCAACTCATTACGACCCTATGGACTGCAGCCCACCAGGCTCCTCTCTCCATGGAATTTTCCAAGACAGAATATTGGAAGGGGTTGCAATTCCCTTCTCCGGGGGATCTTCCTGACCCAGGGATCAAACCAGGGTCTCCCACACTGTGGGCAGATTCTTTACCATCTGAGCCACCAAAGAAGCGGTGATAAGGATGTCTAGAAGTTGGCATTTGCTTCTCTGAAACAAAAGTATTTAGGTCTTTGATCATCTGATCAATGGGCTGTAACGAATAAGAAGAAATTCCATTCTGAAGGCCTATTCATCTAATCCATTTGTCTTCTTTTGTAGGGAATATAATTGAGTTTTCCTAGTAGTGGGATGCATTTTGCTATAGTATCCCAACTCCTTGGCATTACCATTGGGACTAACGTAAAACATTCACAAAGCAGATGGCCAGCTTTCCAGGCCCAGATGTGGCCTGAACCTATGACCTTAATAGTACCCATAGTAAATAGCTGATGTAACTAATTCAAGCTAGTCCTAAAAAAATGGTGAGTGGATAAGAAAACATAAGGAAAATGTGAATGCCTTTTAAAATAATTAACTAAAATGTCTATTAGTTCTATAATGAAATATAAAGAAATGGATTAAGAGTCAAGGCAGACAAATTTTATATGGAGTTAAGACTATAATATTGGGTTTTATCTTTCATTTGTGCTAAAGAAAAAAATAAAAATGAAAAAAAAAGTTAAGCACCATAGATATATGTGAAGTACATTTTTACTCNTTATTTCATGAGTAATAATCTAAAGCTATATAACAATTTTGTTTCAAGATAATCATAAAGAAAAAAACTTAAAACTAATTCAGACTGAGGAAATTAAGAAAAATATCATAATCATATTTGGATGTATTTTCTATAAATAGAAACATTTTATTAGAAATAGAAAATAGAAACATTTAAACAACATTACTCAGCATTTGCTTTTTCTTTTTAAATGAGATTTCTTTACAAAAAGTTTCCTATCTTTTCTTATTCTCTCCACTTGTACATATCTTATGTTCTAAGCACAGGAGAAAATGCAAATGATGCCTTATCCACGAAGTCTTCCCAAACGCCACAATTTGTTCTTGCATTACACACCATACTTTCATCTACTCATACTGTACTATAATTATTTGTTCATATTTCAGTCTTATCTATCAAAATGTGAGTTCCCCTAGGGAAGGAAACATATCATTCATTTTTGTATCTCTGGTGCCAGAACTATGGTAGATATTCATTGGTATTTGCTAAGTGACTCAATATATGAATGACTGAGCCAGAAATTCCACTCCTAGCCATATATCTGGAGAAAACCATAATTCAAAAAGATACAAGTGCCCAAATGTTCACTGCAGCACTATATACAATAGCCAGAACATGGAAACAATCTAAATGTCCACCAGCAGAGGAATGGATAAAGAAGATGTGATGTGGTACATATATACAAGGAATATTCAGTTCAGTTCAGTCGCTCAGTCATGTCTGACTTTTGGGACCCCATGAACTGCAGCACGCCAGGCCTCCCTGTCCATCACCAACTCCTGGAGTTCACTCAAACTCACGTCCATTGAGTCGGTGATGCCATCCAGCCATCTCATCCTCTGTCGTCCCCCTCTCCTCCTGCCCCCAATCCCCCCCAGCATCAGAGTCTTTGCTAATGAGTCAACTCTTCGCATGAGATGGCCAAAGTACTGGAGTTTCAGCTTTAGCATCATTCCTTCCAAAGAAATCCCAGGGCTGATCTCCTTCAGAATGGACTGGTTGGATCTCTTTGCAGTCCAAGGGACTCTCAAGAGTCTTCTCCAACACCACAGTTCAAAAGCATCAATTCTCCAGCACTCAGCTTTCTTCACAGTCCAACTCTCACAAAAAGGAAAAAAATTGTGCTATTAGCACAGACATAGGTGGACCTGGGATTATCATACAGAGAGAAGCCAGAAAGAGAAAACAAATATCATATATTAATGCATACATGTGGAATTTAGGAAAATGGTATAGATGATCTTAGTTGCAAAGGAGAGAGACACAGACATAGAGAAAAAACATATGGATACCAAGGGGGAAAGGAGGAGTAGGGTGCTTCGGGAGATAAGGGACTAACATATATACACTACTATGTATAAATAGATAACAAATGAGATACAATTGTATAGCACTTGGAATTCAATGCTCTGTGGTGACCTAATGGGAAGGAAATCCAAAAAACGAGTGGGTCTATATATGTATAGCTGATTTACATGGATGGATGTGAGAACTGGATTGCGAAGAAAGCTGAGCGCCGAAGAATGGATGCTTTTAAACTGTGGTGCTGGAGAAGACTCTTGAGAGTCCCTTGGACTGCAAGGAGATCCAACCAGTCCATCCTAAAGGAGAACAGTCCTGGGTGTTCATTGGAAGGAATGATGCTGAAGCTGAAACTCCAGTACTTTGGCCACATCATGTGAAGAGTTGACTCACTGGAAAAGACCCTGATGCTGGGGGGATTGGGGGCAGGAGGAGAAGGGGACGACAGAGGATGAGATGGCTGGATGGCATCATCACCTCAATGGACGTGAGTTTGAGTGAACTCCGGGAGTTGGTGATGGACAGGGAGGCCTGGTGTGCTGCAGTTCATGGGGTCGCAAAGAGTCAGACATGACTGAGCGACTGAACTGAACTGAACAGCAGAAACTAACAACACTATAGAGAAACTATATTCAAATAATGTGTGTATGTGTGTGTGTTGCTTCATGGTAATTTTCCAAAGTATTCTTGAGCTTTTTACATATAGTTTTTTCAAAGTATTCTCAATGTGAATGAATATACCTACTGAAGGTTGTAGAATAAACCATCTATTTTCCCTCCCTCCTTCCCTGAGTGTAACCCTAATTTCAGCTTCCAAAGAGGATTATTATAAGGCATTCACTTAGTAATTGCACTTGAGCAAGCTATGGAATTTCAAATAGAGATATATTTAGGTCCACCACCCCCTTTATTATGCTGTCAAATTATTTCCAGTATGTTTCAAAGCCTAATAAAATACATTAATTGATATTCTGATGGTTTAAGAGGATGAATGTAGCCCTCACATTTTTAATGAAATACCAGGGGATAATAAAAGTCCAAAGGAATAAAATACAGAATTAATATTAATGATAAGAGCCAACAAAATATTTTATCCAACTAGGGTTTTACAACATAATAGAGACATGAAGAAGTTAGAGTACAAACCCAGGTCATAATACCAGAAGACAAGAAATTAAAAACTGGGATGAAGGAGGAAATTATAAAAATGATAATGATAAAATCGAGAAATATGCCTAGATATTTCCTTTTCCATCCACATATATAAAACTAAAGACTATAACATCAAGAAAAATCATTAAAGGATATAGAATTTACCAGTAAGAAATGGGAGTAGGGGTGTTCACTTTTTATTAATTTTTGGAGCTTTCAAAATATCACATGAATATTTATTACTTTTGATTATATGAAAATAAAATAAATAACTGACAAACTGTTTAGTACTTATAGGTCTTAAGTATTGAAACACTTTCCTGAAAGAGGTTCTGAAATATCCATCCCTGGAGATTATTAGAAATAAGATAGAGACAGATTAGTTTGGAACAGGTCAAGTAGAACTTGCTTAAATGGTGACCTCTACATCTGCCTTCTATTCATAATGTCTATGATTGATTCTAAGCATTGTTTAAAACAGAAAAATTGCTGTTTTTAAGGAAACATAATCTAGCATGCAAAAGAAATAGATTTTTATTTGAGGAACTAGTAAGGTCCATAAATTCATACCTTACTGCATTATCAAATAAATCTTTTTCCTCTTGCTTTCTGAGATTTCTCTAAATTCCAAATTATCTTTCCTTTTCTCCTTTTTGAAAAATATCTATTTTGAAGAAACTCAGGAAAAATTATAATAAAAACACAAAAATTGATTATGTAATGCAAATCCCTGTGAGGTACAAGTGTAACCAGACAAAGGATAAATGCTCTTAGCCACACATAAACCTACATTTATAGAACACTCAGGATAAGAAACAATATCACGAACCAAAGAAATAGATATTTCCCTCACACCCCCAAACCACTACCTAATGCAAATACAAGAACAAAAAAATGAATCTCTGGTACATATACAGGTGGAATATTTTGGTGTTGTTGATATTTGACTATTTTGACCTAAATAAAAGTCAATTACATGTGACTCAATGCACAGCACGTTTATTTCCAAAAAGCAACAGCAAAATAATTATCATTGTACAATATCACATTTCATTAAATAAATGGCATTAGTGTAAAAAAAACTTTGCAACCCCAAGGACTGTAGCCCACCAGACTCCTATGTCCGTGGAATTCTCCAAGCAACAATAGGGGAGTGGGCTGCCATTTCCTTCTCCAGGTGATCTTCTCAACCAAGGAATCAAACCCAGGTCTCCTGCATCATAGGCAGATTTTTACCATCTGAGCCACCAGGGAAGCCCTTAATGTAAGAAAACTATTCAGATATGAAATGAAAAATAATTTTGGAAACATCTGTGTCTTGGAAATTGTGTCTTTTTATAAGCATGTTAACTTAAGCCTGCTCTCAGATAAATCTTTTAAAAAGAAGCAACAAAGAGAGAGAATAGAAACAATTTTATGACAGATGGATTTGAAAAATAATTGCTATCAAAAAAATTAAATTAGCCAGGCAAAATGTAGTTTTCATTGATACATAACTTACATTTCATATTACACAATTTTAGATTCAAATTCCAATGAGACTTGCTTAGTTAAGAGCTACTTTTCTAATTATTTCCAGGTGTCTGGTATTAGTGCAAATATATATAACACATATATGATCAAAAAATAGTAATGTATGTGTGCAATTGTGTAATGATATCATTCAACCATTTTTGCTGCATTTCTTTATTTCATAAGGTTGTATTGAAGTTTCTAACTTTAGTTGATAAAAATCCCCAAACCAGAGCACCATAGATATTTCACTCAGGATGAAGAGAACCAACCCTAAAATTATTCAGTTCAGTTCAGTCACTCAGTCATGTCCGAGTCTTTGCAACCCCATTAATCACAGCATGCCAGGCCTCCCTGTTCATCACCAACTCCCAGAGCTCACTCAAACTCATGTCCTTTGAGTAGGTGATGCCATCCAGCCATCTCATCCTCTGTCATTCCCTTCTCCTCCTGCCCCCAATCCTTCCCAGAATCAGGGTCTTTTCCAATGAGTCAACTCTTCGCATGAGGTGGCCAAAGTATTGGAGTTTCAGCTTTAGCATCAGTCCTTCCAATGAACACCCAGGACTGTTCTCCTTTAGGATGGACTGGTTGGATCTCCTTGCAGTCCAAGGGACTCTCAAGAGTCTTCTCCAGCACCACAGTTCAAAAGCATCCATTCTTCGGCACTTAGCTTTCTTCACAGTCCAACTCTCATATTCATACACGACCACTGGAAAAACCATAGCCTTGACTAGACGGACCTTTGCTGACAAAGTAATGTCTCTGCTTCTTAATATGCTGTCTAGGTTGGTCATAACTTTCCTTCAAGGAGTAAGTGTCTTTTAATTTCATGGCTGCAATCACCATCTGCAGTGATTTGGGGCAGGAATCCCTTAGAAGAAATGGAGTAGCCATCATGGTCAACAAAAGAGTCCAAAATGCAGTACTTGGATGCAGTCTCAAAAATGACAGAATGATCTCTGTTTGTTTCCAAGGCAAACCATTCAATATCACGGTAATCCAAGCCTATGCCCCAACCAGTAATGCTGAAGAAGCTGAAGTTGAATGGTTCTGTGAAGACCTACAAGACCTTTTAGAACTAACACCAAAAACAGATATCCTTTTCATTATAGGGGACTGGAATGCAAAAGTAGGAAGTCAAGAAACACCTGGAGTAACAGGCAAATTTGGCCTTGGAGTACAGAATGAAGCAGGGCAGAGGCTAATAGAGTTTTGCCAGAGAATGCACTGATCATAGCAAACACCCTCTTCCAACAACACAAGAGAAGACTACACATGGACATCACCAGATGGCCAACACCGAAATCAGATTGATAATATTCTTTGCAACCAAAGATGGAGAAGCTCTATACAGTCAGCAAAAATGAGACCAGGAGCTGACTGTGGCTCAGATCATGAACTCCTTACTGCCAAATTCAGACTTAAATTGAAGAAAGTAGGGAAAACCACTAGACCATTCAGGTATGACCTAAAATTATTAGGTAATAAAAAAAAAATTAAGAATCTTTAAAGAAAATTTCTTAAAATTTCAAAATTTAGAAAAGACTTTTTTAAGGAAAACTCCTGGAAATGTGATGAGAAAATGTAGTTTTAATTCAGTGAATATTTAATACATTTTAAATATGCAATACAATCCTTCCTACATGGGAAGCTAGTTTACCTTTGTGTGTATGGCAGAACATACTATATACTCTGCTTTGCAGGAAACTAAAAACCTTCAGAGAGAGTTAAGAGGCTAGAGACGGGCAGTGCTCGTAAATTCACATACTGAGGGGAGCACGCTTTATTTAGAGAGTACTTCTACTTCATCTATCACAATGCAGTCTGATTTCAGTTATGCTTTATCAGGTTCCTATGCAATTGTTCTTTCTGCCAAAAGACAGTATATCTCAGAACTTTCTGGCAAGATTCAGGCCCTGCCAACAATTCTCAAACTGAAGTAATAAAGCCACTTGTTGATGTTTAAATCTCCAAAAGCTGAGGGCAGACAGGGCACTAAATAAGAACAGAGAAAGAGGATATTGAACACAACACTCTATTTTTTAAGCAACTCACCATTATGACAAAGTTTGAACACTATTCAATATTCTTTTTGATTCAGAACCTCTGCTGTTTTATTTTTTCATATATCTAAAAGCAAAACAGACCTTCCCTCCTGCCTGTTCTAAAACCACTTAGTCTCATTCCGTTCCTTCTTTTGTAATATTTTTATTCCTGAAAACTTGATACATCCAAAATCTATTCCCACATGTCCAGAAAGGCTGAAATCAGTTTCCCGACAATTACAACAAAACAGTCCCCACTTGTAAGCCAGCAAAGATCAACCTACCTAATCAAACATGCCTTGAAAGAAGAAAGCAGGAGAGAGAAAAGAGGATGAGGAGGAAAACAAGAAGGAAGAGAGGAAAGAAAAATCACTGACAAAGCCCATTAAAAATTCCGCAGGAAACAGAAACAATCTGGGTAATCAAGTCTGACCTTTCTCGGTTCTTTTCACCCACGGTGGTTCTCATGTAGTTTCACTTGTTCATAGGATGCCACTCGCAGATGCCTGGTCCTGGGGTATCAGACCAGGCTTCCCAGGGCCAAATGCCTGCCCCAGACCCGCAGCTCAGAGAGCCCTGTGCAGAGGCTGCGAGAACTGCAGTCTTAAGCGGGAGCAACGCAGCTGTGCTTGCGTCGCAACAACTCCTGTGCTCTAGCTTGCTGGCTCTCACTTCTCCACTGTGTTATTGAAGAATGACGTTTTCCTTTGCTTTTGAACCAGACTTCGTCTCTTACTACAGACGCGACAAGACTAGGCAGAAGGACCATTGTTGGGGCCCAACTCGAAACGGTCAGTAACAAAAGGAAATGTTGAGAAATCTGTAGGCAGATTCTTGTTTACTTGTATACCGCTGATCTAAAGTGGTCTAAGATAATTGTGTGGGCCTGCTAAGTCGATTCAATTGTGTCAGACTCTTTGTGACCCTATGGACTGTAATCCGCCAGGCTCCTCTGTTCATGGAATTCTCCAGGCGAGAATACTGGAGTGGGCTGCCATGCCTTCCTCCAGGGGATCTTCCCCACCCAGGGATCGAACCTGCGTCTCCAGTGACTCCTCCACTGGCAGGCAGATTCTTTACCCTTGAGCTACCTGGGAATTAGAATCCAGCTGGCAACACAAGAGACACAAGTTCCGTTCAGTTCAGTCGCTCAGTTGTGTCCGACTCTTTGCGACCCCATGAATCACAGCATGCCAGGCCTCCCTGTCCATCACCAACTCCCAGAGTTCACTCAGATTCACATCGAGTTGGTGATGCCATCCAGCCATCTCATCCTCTGTTGTCCCCTTCTCCTCCTGCCCCCAATCCCTCCCAGCATCAGAGTCTTTTCCAATGAGTCAGCTCTTCACATGAGGTGGCCAAAGTACTGGAGTTTCAGCCTCAGCATCAGTCCTTCCAATGAACACCCAGGACTGGTCTCCTTTAGGATGGATTGGTTGGATCTCCTTGCAGTCCAAGGGACTCTCGAGAGTCTTCTCCAACACCACAGGTCAAAAGCATCAATTCTTTGGTGCTCAGCTTTCTTCACAGTCCATACATGACTACGGGAAAAACCATAGGCTTGACCAGACAGACTTTTGTTAGCAAAGTAATGTCTTCTCTTTTGAATACACTATCTAGGTTGGTCATAACTTTCCTTCCAAGGAGTAAGCGTCTTTTAATTTCATGGCTGCAGTCACCATCTACAGTGATTTTGGAGCCCAAAAAAATAGTCTGACAGTTTCCACATCTATTTCCCATGAAGTGATGGAACAAGATGCCATGATCTTAGTTTTCTTAGCTTTAAGCCAACTTTTCCACTCTCCTCTTTCTCTTTCATCAAGAGGCTTTTTAGTTCCTCTTCACTTTCTGCCATAAGGGTGGTGTCATTCTGCATACCTGAGGTTATTGATATTTCTCCCAGAAATCTTGATTCCAGCTTGTGCTTCTTCCAGCCCAGCATTTCTCATGATGTACTCTGCATATAAGTTAAATAAGCAGGGTGACTATATACAGCTTTGACGTACTCCTTTTCCTATTTGGAACCAGTCTGTTGTTTCATGTCCAGTTCTGACTGTTGCTTCCTGACCAGCATTTAGGTTTCTCAAAATGCAGGTCAGGTGGTATGGTATTCCTATCTCTTTCAGAATTTTCCACAGTTTATTGTGATCCACACAGTCAAAGGCTTTGGCATAGTCCATAATGCAGAAATAGATGTTTTTCTGGAACTCTCTTGCTTTTCTATGATCCAGTGGATGTTGGCACTTTGATCTCTGGTTCCTCTGCCTTTTCTAAAACCAGCTTGAACATCTGGAAGTTCACAGTTCATGTACTGCTGAAGCCTGGCTTGGAGAATTTTGAGCATTACTTTACTAGCGTGTGAGATGAGTGCAATTGTGCGGTAGTTTGAGCATTCTTGGAATTGCCTTTCTTTGGAATTGGAATGAAAACTGACCTTTTCCAGTCCTGTGTCCACTGCTGAGTTTTCCAGATTTTCTGGCAAATTTGCTGGTCATAACAAACACCCTCTTCCAACAACACAAGAGAAGACTCTACACATGGACATCACCAGATGGTCAACACCGAAATCAGATTGATTATATTTTTTGCAGCCAAAGATGGAGAAGCTCTATACAGTCAGCAAAAATAAGACCGGGAGCTGACTGTGGCTCAGTCATGAACTCCTTATTGCCAAATTCAGACTTAAATTGAAGAAAGTAGGAAAAAGCACTAGAACATTCAGGTATGACCTAAATCAAATCCTGAGGCTATCTGAGGAGGCCTTACAAATAGCTGAAAAGAAGACAAAAGCAAAGGAAAAAAGGAAAGATATACCCATTTGAATGCAGAGTTCCAAAGAATAGCAAGGAGAGAAAAGAAAGCCTTCCTCAGCAATTAATGCAAAGAAATAGAGGAAAACAACAGAATGGGAAAGACTGGAGATCTCTTAAATAAAATTAGAGATATCAAGGGAACATTTCATGCAAAGATGGGCTCGATAAAGGATAGAAATGGTATGGACCTAGCAGAAGCAGAAGATATTAAGCAGAGGTGGCAAGAATACACGGAAGAACTGTACAAAAAAGATCTTCACGACCAGACAATCACGATGGTGTGATCACTCACCTAGAGCCAGACATCCTGGAATGTGAAGTCAAGTGGGCCTTAGAAAGCATCAGTACAAAGCTAGTGGAGGTGATGGAATTCCAGTTGAGCTATTTCAAATTCTGAAAGATGATGCTGTGAAAGTGCTGCACTCAATATGCCAGCAAATTTGGAGACACAAGGGAAGCCCCTAAATTAACTACTTGGAACCAAGATGCATTTGCACAAAACACAAGGACTTCCTGTGAAGTCAAATAAAGTTATAACTTCCCTCATAACTCTGTCAGTAAAGAATCTGCCTGCAATGCAGGAGACTCTGGGTCGATTCCTAGATCAGGAAGATCCCCTGGAGAAGGAAATGGCAACCCACTCCAGTATTCTTGCCAGAATTCCATAGATAGAGGAGCCTGGCAGGCTACATACAGTCAATATGGTTGTGAAAATCAGACACAACTTAGCAACTGAACAACTGACCATGTAAAACTATACAATAACAACCACAACAAGCAAACACATCCTAAAACTTGAAAACTCTTGTTTGTGGCAGCTACAAGATCAGAAATATTTTAGGCAGACTTTTTATTTATCTCTTGTCTAAGTGAATATTAATACAAAATTTACACAAAGTTATAAACCATGTGAAAGTTTCCTTAGCTTCTAGGCTTGTCTTTCTGTGTCGTTCTTCCTCCTTTCCCAGTACTGCAGCCCTCAAGGACCCCAACGGCCTCTCACTTTTTTACTTTTTCCTGCCCTTCCAGTATCAATTTATAACTGAGGGCACGGCATATTTATGAAGTGAGCTGCATTCATGGTAGGATGTTTCATGAGCTAGCACTTAACATTTGAGCCTTTAACCTCACAGAGACAAAGGACTATCTGCTTATTTTTTTGTCTCTGCTGATTACCTTTATTTGGGGGAAAAAAAAAACAAAAACAAAAACAGAACTCTAGTCAGCCTGAGTCTAGGAAGGTAAGCATAATCACACTCAGCTGGGCTGAACAGAAAAAACAATTATAATTAGGACTATTTCTCAAACCACAAATCACCTGGAGTCTTTGTAAAAATGAAGATCTGTGAGCCACATTCCATACCCATTAAATCCTAATATCTGCTGGAGAAGCTCCACATGGCCCCCAAAATACAGATGATTCTCAACAGCTGAGCCCTGAGAACTACTACTTGAAGACAATGATTCAACGTCTGTTCATATGAAAAAGCCGTGCCACAGCTGAAAGCATTTTTTTCTGAAATAAACTTTTCCTATGATGTGTGCTTAATTTTTTTCAGTATGCTATTTCTGTTTTACTTTCTGCAATGTATTATTTAGCTTAGAGAGATTGTTATAACAATCCTCTTTAACAAAAAGCCCCCACTGGGCTGGTTTTACAAGTAAAAGATGATGTCACTGACATCTCTTTTAGCATCTCTGATCTTAACATGTAGTGGAAATTAAATTAATGAAAACAAAGGCCATCAAAGGGATTATAAATTAATTTTCTCTTCACTCAAATGAACAGCAGGAGAAAATAATTTTTGCCATGATTGAAAATGACATCATGCTGTCTTCTACAAAATAGCATCCTCTGAGTAATTCTATTTAATTTTTTAAAATTTAGTTCATTTTAAAACTATAGTAGATTATTTCAGAGGTTCCCCCCCCCCAAAAAAAAAGTTAAATACTGTTGGCTACATCATCTTGTGTTTTAAGTTAGAGGAATTAATTGATTATGTGACTTTCTCTTATACCATTTTTCAATTTTAGGGTAAATCCTCCTGTGTTCAGTCACTCAGTCATGTCTAACTCTGCAACCCCATGGGCTGTAGCTCACTAGTTTCTTCTGTCCATGGGATTTTCCGGGGAAGAATGGTGGGTTGCCATTTCCTTCTCTGGGTGATATTCCCAACCCTTCCCAGGGATCAAATCCATGTCTCCTGTATCTCTTGCATTGGCAGGTGGATTCTTTACCACTTAGTCATTTGGGAAGCCCACTTAGGGTAGATCATTTTACTGTAATTAATGCCATAACTAGGAAAAATCTGGGTTTTGGGAGAGAGTGGGTATTTAGCAAATGTTTACCTAAATCAGATGATATTTGGGCTTCTACTTCTGGTTGACTACAAGAGAATCAAATACACACACACACACACACACACACACACACAAACCCCGCCCCCCTGCTTTTACATGAACTGGAAGAGAGTTAAAATTTGCAAATTGCTCTCACTTTATTCTCTAATCATTTGCAAAGTATAGTGTTTGGTTATGACTCTGGGGTAGGGGGTCGGGAGGAGAGAGTGGAAGAGGAGAAATAAATGCATCTCTTTTTTTTTTCTCAAAGAAAGAAAATATATGAAAATTTATATACTGAAATGGTTTTTATCTGCTCATTTTATTTATGGTGAAAAAAAACAAGCCCATCATTTCTTTCTTGAATTAAGTGTGGACAACAGTGGTATCTTAGAGCCATCCAATGTACTTGGAAATTTAGCAAGATGACCTGAACACGAACTTCCCCTATCTCACTAGGGGAGCCATCCTATGCACCCTATAAAGGTTTCCTAGCTGCAGCATACATTTCACACACAGAGACTACACAGAGTAAAGTTTGTTTTAACCACTACATTCAACTGAATCATAATGCCACACTCTCCTGTTTTTACAGCTGTCTGATGTTATAATGAGTCCTTTCTTTACCTGCTGATCTGGCACAAAGAACCCAAATTCAGAGGGCATCTGCTGCTGCTAAGTTGCTTCAGTCATGTCCAACTCTGTGCGACCCCATAGATGGCAGCCCACCAGGTTCCCCCGTCCATGAGATTTTCCAGGCAAGAGTACTGGAGTGGGTTGCCATTCCCTTCTCTGCAGAGGGCATCAACCATGGCTTTAAGTTTACTGGGAGTTTTGCTTCCAGGCATAAGTATGCCCTCTTAGAGAACAAGAACTTCTAGACCTAGAATCTAAAGTAGCAGAGATGGAAGCATAAACTTTCCTAAGTGAGTCACTGGGAGAGACCTCTCTTCCTTCCACCTCTTGGTCTCATCCTGAGAACAGCTCTTCTTCCTCCTGAAGTGTCAGCTCCCAACTGGCCCCTCAGCAATGCCTTCAACAGGCTATTCTGCAACTTCCTAGTCTACTGGATGGTACAGAAGGTGGTAGGAATACTGGAAGCCTGGCCTAGGTCTTTCTCAGTCTACTTTTTCCCCTTCTGCCCCCAACCTCTTTATAATAAAAATATCCTTGAAACTCAGTCTTTGATTTATTTAGCTATTGTGTTGCTCAGTTGCTCAGTTATATTTAACTCTTTGAGACCCCATGGACTGCAGCACACCAGTCTTCCCTGTCCTTTGCCATCTCCTGGAGTTTGCTCAAACTCATTGTCATTGAGTCGGTGATGCCATCCAGCATCTCGTGTTTTGTTTTCCCCTTCTCCTCCTGCCTTCAATCTTTCCCAGGATCAAGGTCTTTTCAGAGTTACCTTTTCCCATCAAGTGGCCAAAGTACTGGAGATTCAGCATCAGTCCTTCTAATGAATAATAGTCAGGACTGATTTCCATTACGGTTGACTGGTTTGATCTCCTTGCAGTCCAAGGCAATCTCAAGAGTCTTCTCTAACACCATAGTTCAAAACCATCAATTCTTTGTCATTCAGCCTTCCTTATGGTCCAGCTCTCATATCCATACATGACTACTGGAAAAACCATAGCTTTGACTAAATGGACCTTTGTTGCAAAGTAATGTCTCTGCTTTTTAATACACTGTCTAGGTTTGTCATAACTTTTCTTCCAAGTAGCAAGCATCTTTTAATTTCGTGACTGCAGTCACCATCTGCAGTGAGTTTGGAGCCCAAGAAAATAAAATCTGTCACTGTTTCCATTGTTTCCCCATCTATTTGCCATGAAGTGATGGGACCAGATGCCATGATCTTTGTTTTTTGAATGTTGAGTTTTAAGCCAGCCTTTTCACTCTCCTCTTTCACTTTTATCAAGAGGCTCTTTAGTTTCTCTTCTCTTTCTGCCATAAGGGTGGTGTCATCTGCATATCTGAGATTATTAATATTTCTCCCAGGACATCCAGTCTCATAGTTTAATATACCATGTGCTAGGCTTGGTCGCTCGGTCATGTCTGACTCTTTGTGACCCCATGGACTGTAGCCCGCCAGGCCCCTCTGTCCATGGGATTTCTCCAGGCAAAAATACTGGAGTGGGTGGCTTTGCCCTCCTTCAGGGGATCTTCCCAACCCAGGATTGAACCCAAGTCTCCCGTATTGCAGGCAAATTCTTTACTGTCTGAGCCACCAGAGAAGCCCTAATATATCATATTTTCTTTCAAAATCCTGTCTCTAGCTTAGACCTTTGCCTTGAAATTTATACACATGTATCTAGGCTTATATTCAGTAGTGTCCTACTTTTTGCAGCCCTAAGGACTGTAGCCCACCAGGCTCCTCTGTCCATGGGGATTATCCAGGCAAGAATACCGGTATGGGTTGCTGTGCCATCCTCCAGGGGATCTTTCCACCACCATCAACTGAACATCAGAAAGGACCCGATTTTCCCATCTCAGTTAACAATAATATTCTTCCAAGTGCCTCAGTGAAAAGATATTGAGTCCTTTTATTTCTCTTCCTATTACGGTCACATCTAATTTATCAGCAAACTCAAATGTACCTTCAAAACATATCTAGACTCTGACCAGCTCCTTTCAAGCCCACTACTACCACTCAGATCCAAGTCGCCATGATCTCTCCAGTGGATTACTTATGTAGATTTCCAATTAATCCTTCAGTTTTAACCCTTGCTCTTTTTCAGGCTATTCTCAACACAGACACCAGAGTGGATCTGTAAACCAGATCATTTTTCTGTTCAGAATGAAATCTAGCCCTTTCAATGGTCTATGAGGTTTTACAAAACATGTAACTCAACAATTTTAGATTTTTCATGCTACCACGTACCCTCCACTCATTGCTCAAAAGCCACGCTGGCCTCTGACTATTCCATAACCATGCCTGCCCATGCTCCCAACTTAAAGTTTATGTATTTAGTATTCTTGCTTGGAGAATCCCATGGACAGAGGAGCCTGGTAGGCTACAGTGCACTGATTGCAAGAGTCGGACATGACTTAGCGACTAAACCACCACCACCATCCCCATTTGTCTTTCTCTTAGCCTGGAATGCTCTTCCCACAGATATTCCCATCATTAGCTCCCTTGGTTTCCTTAGATCTTTACTAAAACATCTTCTTTAGTGAAGTTTTCCCTACTACCACATTTAAAATAGGAATCACGTTTACCTGAATTCCCTCTATCCCTGCTTTATTCTTCCCCAAAGCACTTATTACTACTAACATTTTGTATATTTTACTATATACTTACATCTGTGTATTTGTTTCTGGTCTTATTAGAGTATAAATTTCATAAGGGCAGGCTATTTGTTTTGTTCCTTTCTATATTTCTTATTCTGAGAAGAGAGCTGTCTAGTAGCTAGCTGTTCAATGTATGTTTGTTGAGTGAAGGAAAAAAAACAGTATCCCCTAGAAATATGATGGTATCAACTTCTCTCTGATGAAAAATACTTCACTTCTTTCTACATGTTTGTGCTTAAAAACCCGATGACAGAAATGGTTTCAGAAGGAGAAAAGTGAAAGTGAAAGTTGCTCAGTCATGTTGGACTCTTTGCAACCCCTTGGACTACCAGGCTCCTCTGTCCATGGGATTCTCCAGGAAAGAACACTGGAGTGGGTAGCCATTCTCTTCTCCAGGGGATCTTTACAACCCAGGGATCAAACCCAGGTCTCCCACTTTGCAGGCAGATTCTTCACTGACTGAGACACCAGGGAAAGTAGCATAAGTCATTAGCATTCTGCTCATACTTCTTTTTAAAAGACAGTGATATGTTAACAAGACCTCACATATTTACTAAAAGTTGCATCATTTGAAAACATTGTTTTGATTATCTTCTAAGATGTGTGAAAGTCAAACATACCTATCAATTACAGTCTTAAAATGAACACTGATAATTTTAACAAAAGCTAACTAATCTCATTTTTGCAGGCGGATTCTAATTTAATGCTTCCATTAAATTAGATGGGCTTCCCTGGTTGCTCAGGGGTGAAGAATCCACCTGGAATACAGGAGACACGGGTCACTGGGTTCAATCCCTGGGTGGGGAAGATCCCCTGGAGAAGGAAATGACAACCCATTCCAGTGTTCTTGCCTGGAAAATCCCATGTACAGAGCAGCCTGGCAGCTACAGTCCATGGGGTCACAAACAGTTCGACAAAACTTATCAACTAAACAACAACACAACTAAATTAGATGAGAGCTCAATTCTCTTATACTGTCCACCTCTACTTCTCTGCTGACCTCCACCTATTAAGTGATACCAATTTTTCATTAGCTCAATGACCACTGCTAATATTATTGTGACTATCTTAATATTGTTATCTGACATTACTTTGTAAAAACTCTGGCACTCATATTTTTAATTTTTCAAAGGTTTTTCTTATGATAGTTCATTTGCATAGATTTGGATTTTAATTTGAGGATAAAATACCTTCTCTTGTGTGTCTCGGATATTAATTCAAAAAGGTTTTTTCTTTTAGATTTTTCTCCTACCATCTGCCTTTTCCTTTTTTTATATCAGATCTTTCTGTTTTGATCTCTTTGTCTTGACTAAAGCACCCTTAGACTATATGGTTAACTTTGGCTGACCAGTCATATTTAAAATCAAAGCTTTACAAAGCTGATTGGATGTTCTGTGTCTAGAGGTGGCGACTGTTAATTTAAGGCTTCACTATAAGGTCTTCTTGTGGCAAGCCATTTTTCTTTTCCCACCTTTTTTTTTAACTTTAAAAAATGCTTCTCTGTCAGTATCTAAAGGTTGTTTTTCTGTGACCATTTAGATAAGAATACTCCCTTTCACCCTTGGGGACATAGACGTCATTGCCTGCTCACATTCTGGAATTTGAATAGTAAGAAAAAGAGCTGATGCTTCACCTTGCAGATTGGCTCTTAATCACAATTTTTAAAGATGTCACACACACCCATGGTTAATGTTTCCTGACTAGCCAATCTGAAAATAGTCACTCTCAAATTATGTTATCTTTAATCTTCTGCATAATTCTTGTCACTATCTGGTATTTTTGTTTAGTTGTCTCTTTATATTATCTCTATTCCCTTCTAGAATGGTACGTAAGATCTTATCTGTTTTGTTCACTTCCTAGTACATAGTATGTAGCTAACAAATATATGCCAAATGAATAAATGATTATATGAATGAATGGGATCTGAACTCCCTATTAATAAATTTCTCCAAGGAAAAGATGCAGATTGGGAAAGAGTTGGGAATGCAGCACAAAACTGTATGACTTCCCAGTTGCATCTTCTGTCTCTTCCACTCTCAACACAGTTTCTTTAAAACCAGTGCCCATATTTTTTGCCCAGCATCTCAATCACATGGTCTGGTGAGGTTTATGGCCCCAAATTCTGAGCCTATTTCATTCTCTGTGCTCAGATTAGTGGTTTCCATGGTTATCCACACTACATAGCTACTCAGCTACCACTCACTCCTCTATCAGCTCTTCTTGCTCTTCTCTTAGTCCTGAGGAGTTTATACTTCTTTTATCCCTTTTTTTTGTTATTTATGTGGGAGAATCATAAATGATCTAAACAATTGTTGTCTTTCCATCATGCACACCTAAAATCAGAGTACTTTGATATGGAAACTGAGTGTTTTATTTTTCTTCTTTTCTTTGTCTCACTATAAGGACTGGTTGCCATTTATTCACATCTCTATATTCAAAATAATCTTTTAAAATTGAAAATATGATTACTGCAGACTCCTTGCCCTCTTAAAATACTTCAATGACTTTGCATTGCTTTTGAGATAAGGGCCCAATAGCCCTGTTCCTTGTAGAATAGCCCTGTGTTGCCCAGCCTGCCTCTCTGGTCTCAGCTCTCACAGTTTTGGACAGCTAAGCAGGGCTCCATATTTTAGGATCTCTCACATGACTTAGCTCCCCCTTGCCATGAGACCTTCTGCATAAGCTTTTAGCTCTCCTTCAAAGTTACTTCTTCAGGACATCTTTTCCTTGACCTCCCAGACTAAGTAAATTCCTTCTAGTCTCCCACTGAACTGTTGTTTTACGTGTAATAGCACCTAACATAGCTGTGCATGAGTGCTGTCACTTCAGTCGTGTCTGACTCTTTGCGGCTCCATGGACTGTAGCCTGCCAGGCTCCTCTGTCCATGGGACACTCCTGGCAAGAACACTGAGTAGGTTGCTATGCCCTCCTGCAAGGGATCTTCTTGAGCCAGGGTTTGAACCCACCTCTCTTATGTCTGCTGCATTGGCAGGCAGGTTCTCTACCACTAGCATCCCCTGGGAAGCCCTAACATGGCTGTAGTTAATTTTTAACTTGGCATTATGTTATCAAAACTAGTGAGAGGGAGACAACTGTTAACCTCCCTGAGGTCATTAACATATGTTCACAGTCTAGTCTGGTACTTGGCATGATGCAGGTTCTCAAAAAATGTTTTCTGAATGAATAAATAAATAAATGCAATCAAGCACACAATTCTAAGACAAGAAGAAAGCCCCTACAGAGCACATAGATCTTTGTCTTTTTGATCCTTACATTGTTTATTGGCATCTCGTGTGATTATACATCTTGCTCTAGCCTTGGCCGATAGGAGAATTTGGTAGGTTTATATGCAGTATTACCACTGACTGGTATTTTTTTCTTGACATTCGGTCTTTGAATGTAAATTTAATTCAAAATAGGCACAGGTTTTAAAACTCCAGTACTATATTTGTTCTTTTGTGGGAAGCAACTGCCAAATAAAACTAGCCCTAAATCTTCTGAGTTGCTCAATTCTATCATTCCTACTACCTATGTACCATTGCACCATTGGTCTCTCAATGAAAGACTTGTTTTAATGATTTCTAAGAATTCAAAACATGGGCCTAGGGTAGTGATTCCACAGGTATTCCACATGGTGAATTTACTCTCATCTTAAAAAAATACAAAGTCTACTATTTTATTCCAATTTTATTATTGGAAACAGAAATCAAGTTTGCCCCACTGTATCATCATAAGAATTCATATCAACAAACAAACAAAAAAGACTTCATATCATCAAATCAGGCTGTCAACAGTCTCACACTTTGTCTACCAGAATTTGTGAAAAGCACTGATGACTAGAATCCTTATTAAGGTGTGAGCTAATGATCACATTAAAAATTGAACCATGAAAAGCTGAACTTATTTGGGAAAACATAGAAAGAAAGCATATGTAATTGTGGCACTGACTTCATGATTTTGTTCCTTTGCTACTGTCAGCTATGTAAGGAAAGTAAGCAAAAGGCACATGCTTGACCCTTTTATGAACAGTGTCTCTCCTTTATCTCATCCTTTAGTGATCCATCGATGACTTAAGTAGGTGAACTCTAAGGAAAAGCCATCGGATGCTCTTCAGGCCATAATTTTGTGCAAAATGCTTCTTTCTTGACAAAGACAGAAATACAGACAAGAAAGAAAATCAGTCCTCAGGTCTGAAATTTCCTCACTGAAGAACGTAATTTTCTTTCAGTGAAGACTTTAGATGGTCAAGTTGTTTATGACTATATGAAATGAATGTATAAAATGGAGCCAATAATGGGGGAAGATGGCTTTAATTAGGAAAGTTGTGACAAGGACTCTTATTTTCTTGGTTTCTATTTTATATCTGCTATTTTCTAAGGAAGAAATGTAATGAATAAGGCATTGAGCTTGCTGAAGAAAACATGTATTTTTAGCTACTTACCTGGTATCTTTAATTGCTAATTAACTTTTCTTTAATTAATAGGGACATTCTTGAGGTGATTATCTCCAGAATTTTTTCTGAATTAAAGGGCAATCTTTCTTATAGCTTGACTTGAGGATATCAATGTGTAACTTGTCTTAAGTAAAACTCTGAGGTTTAAACTTTGCCAATTTCATTAGTCCATAAGAACGTATGGACTGCTATTCTTTTGTGAGACAGAATTCTTTCCATTACAAGACCTGTGCTTAATAAATTAATAATAGGGTCACCTGAAATAATATCAATGCTTAAACTTTATATTTTAATCATGTAAATCATATACTTGGCATGTTTGCATGTAATCAGCTTGTAATCAGATAAGAAAAGAACAGACACTTAATGTGAGAGCTCATTTATGTGCCAGGTGTATTTGTGTAATGCTCTTAGTCTAATCTGAATACCCATCTATGAAATGACAAAAGATCACTGAGGCAGATTTCTTTGTTTAGCCTTGAAACTCTGCAGAACTTATAACTTGGACAATCACAAGAGAAAAATAAACTGATTTGTGAGTTTTATGTTGCAGTTAAATAGGAACATGGTTCTCAAGTTCTCTAGGGACCTGAAGGGCACTCCATCATTTTCTTTTGCCATCTGACACCTTAAAGGAAAGATAAATTGGAGATGAAAGGACTTACTCCAAGGAAAACTCCAAGGTGAGTATCAAATGCTGTCAACTCTCAAGTAGGCTGAAATATTATTTCTACATAGATTTTTTTTCTGATAGAATTCTGCCTTTCTAGAAGCACACTACTTAATCAAGGAATCTGAATGGTGGTGTCCCCCTACAGTGCTATTTTACCCAAATGCAGTGCACTGTGAGAAAACTAATTAACTTTGACTTCACTGCACCTATCCCCAGAAGACTCAGCTCTCTTGTCATTTGGGTAGAATAATTAAAGAAAAATAAAATTTCCCCAAAGAGAACAACTTTTGGTTCAATATTGTAAAACAGAAATGAAATAAATTGTTACCTTGGAAAGAAATGAACTGCAAACTCTTTCCATCTGTTTATTTAGGGAGGAAGTCAGGTGACCTCATCTTCACTGCCACAGACAATTATTAGCTCTTGTGTTCTGACTTCTGCAGCATCAGGACTTGCTTATCTGTCAACAGCTTCACACACTAGGCCTGGCTGTGCCTATCTTTGCCAAATGATGGGTAAGTGTAGTACAATGCCCCAGAAAGTGGATGATCTATGTCAGCCTCCCAGGCAGCTTTGTTACATTTTTAGCTGCTGCTCAGAAAAGGACAGGAGAATTTAAACCTCCAGGGCAAGACCCAATCACTGAATCTCCATCTCAAAGCCTGAAACGTCATCCCTAATCAATCAGTTGTTAGGGATTACAGAATATTCTTTTAACTTTTATTCTGAAATTGGCTAGAGATTGAATATAATGTGAAGAAACCAGAGATTATCACACATTCCATCAAATTCACTTTTGTGAGATAACCAGTGGATAAACTATGTCATTGGTGGCCAAGGTCTTGTTAATTGGATGGAACATTTAGATGTTGAGTAGAAGATAAATAATTTTCTAAATTAGAAGCAGTTTTGTAAAAATAAAGTCAACTTCGTAAAAACCTTTGAAAAGCTCTAATCTCTTTTCACCAAGTCCCAAGAATTGCAAGACTTTCTGGAGTTGTTAATTTAAGATAATAGGAAAAGTTTGTGAACCTTATGTCTTTGATTTACTTTTTAGGCTATAAATAAAATTTATACAAAACAAACTCACCACTCACAGTTACAATGATTGACAAAAGTGAATACAGGAACCAAAGGGAATTCTGAAGGATAAAAAATTACCGTGCTTGTTTCAAAAACATTTTTAAAAACTGTTTTAAGTGTTAAGCATTCTTATTTGAAGCTGGCAATAACTTGTGTTGCTAGGTTTTGACTTGACAACTGAAAGCAGGTCAGCAAATCGTCTCCACAAACATCTGAAGCTCATGTGAGATCTCTACATGGTAACCTAAAGTTACACAATTTTGGTAAACTCATAATACTTGAGAATAAGAATAGTGCTTTTGATACTGGTCCTTAAGGTTAGATTACAAGGAAGGCTGACATTAAAATTCTGTTTGAACCGTCTGTCAGCTCTTCCTTCATGGCTTAAAACATGAAACAAGTTTTTGACCTTCAAAGACTCGAAGAAAAACACCATATGTCTTTGACATTTCATGCTCAATAGACAATGTTTTCTGTTTTTCTGTTCTTAATTTTGGCAACATTTTATTATTTGAGGCATGCTGCTCATGGGACAACATTCTTTTGCTTTTGCTCTCAAAACCAAGGACCCAGCTAATTAATGTAGAAGATAAAATAGAAATTGATGTTGGAAATATATAACTTAAACTCAGTTACAGGAAATGTTAACTTCCAAAGACAAAACCTGAAGAAACGCCATAGAAAGTTTGGCTATCTGCCTCCTTGGAAGATGTGGCAGGGAACCTAACATATTCCAAATTTTTCTTCCATTCAAGGATTTAAATTTAAATTCTGGGCTCTCAAGTAAAACATTTCAAAGGAATGTTCCTGTGGACTCTGGGGTGGACTTTGTCTCACCATATGTTGGGTGTACAACCAGTTCAACAGGGCTCAGGGCAGATACAGCAGCATTATGTCAGCAATGCTGTACACTAGCCAAGGAACTATTTATGGGCCTGGTATATTTCCTCCGTTCACCTAGAAGGGAGGGTTCAGTCTGGCCTCTGTGCCCTCAGGAAAGGACCATTAAAGTGATGTACATACAGGTGCAAGGGTGCGAGGGAGGGGGGCAGTGCGGGAGAGTGTGTGGGAGTCAATTTTCAACTTCT
The DNA here is from genome assembly GCA_006410935.1 of Redunca redunca. Lineage (NCBI taxonomy): Eukaryota > Metazoa > Chordata > Mammalia > Artiodactyla > Bovidae > Redunca > Redunca redunca. Next base: position 676,325 of record SJYQ01001103.1, on the reverse strand, counting down.
TAGTTTCAAAATTAACTCTGGAAATACATTGGAGGCAATAGTTTCAAAGAAAAGGTTTTTGACTCTCCAAAGGCCAGAGGCTTAAAAAAAAAGAGGTGGGGGCAGAAGCTAAGGAATCAAAGTATAAAGTTAATGCCAAAAAGAACATATTTGGAAGACTAGAGAATATATAAGACCAAATTTCTGTTACTCCAGTGATTTTAAAATATCCCTCTGAAGCAGAGGTGAAGCTGAATTTATGAATTATCAGTTTGAGAGAGTGATGTGGGCTATGAGAAGAGACAAACATGGGGCAGCAGAAGCCCCTATAGGTTTGAGGCCCAAAGGTAGAAGGGCCTTGTGTTCTGCCTCCCATGATGAGCCCTGGAAGTGGCAGCCTGGCATGATTCTCACCCACTACCTAGTGTGCAAGTGTTAGCACAGAGATGGCTAGATGCACGACAGTGCTGGAGACAGAAACATTTGGCCTGTCAGTCCTAGGATAGTGTGGCAGAGAAGGGCAACATCTTATAAGCCCCTGAAAGTGAAAAGGGAAAGTTGCTCAGTCGTGTCTGACTCTTTGTGACCCCATGGACTATATAGTCCTTGGAATTCTCCAGGCCAGAATACTGGAGTGGGTAGCCTTTCCCTTCTCCAGGAGATCTTCCCAACCCAGGGATCAAATCCAGTTCTCCCACATTGCAGGTGGATTCTTCACCAGCTGAGCCACAAGGAAAGCCCAAGAATACTGGAGTGAGTACTCTATCCCTTCTCCAGCAGATCTTCCCAACACAGGAATTGAACCGAGGTCTCCTGCATCCTTACCAACTGAGCTATCTGAGAAGCCCAAGCCCCCCAAAGGGGGCAAAATTTAGATGAGAAGGGTGGGATGGGGTGGGAGGTAGGAGGTGGGAGGGAGGTTCAAGAGGGAGGGGACGTATGTACACCTATGAACCTATGACTTAATGTTGCTGTATGAGAGAAACCAACACAATATTGTAAAGCAATCACCCTTCCAAAAAAAAAAAGCGTTGGTGAACTCGAAGAGGCCGCAAATGACAAGCGACAAGTTTGTAGAAATAAACACAGCTATGACCACAGACAAGATTGGAAAATGAATGCCCAGCGTGTCAGCATGGAGGGGTAGTGACCAGGAACAGACACTGGACCACAGACGCGATTACAGACACGTGACACGTGAGGACCAGCCTTTACCCATGGGGCTTGGCCTTAGTGCTATGGAGTCACCCAGAAGTGAGATACAACCTGGGAGAGAGGGGAGAGGGAAAATCCTGAATTGCTCAGTGGCCACAGGTTGGATCTTGAAGTGTCAGAATGATCTGTTACAGAAAATGTACTTGTCCTAAAAAGTGGCCGTTTTTGCACATGCTTGTGGCCCAATCTCATACTCACTTCACATATGAAAGACTAACTCGAGTACATCAACTGCTCTCTAACTAGATACAAGAAGCAGTCAGTAAGTTTCAGGATTACAGAGGTAAAGAGAAAGACCTGAGAAAAGAAGTAATGCTATTTTCCGTCATGTACTGTAGTCTTCTTCATGGCTACTTAACATGTCAATATTTGCATCTCTGACACAGGGTTTGGCAATTCATGCCTCCTGAACCAAATCCAAACTGCTGCCTGCCTGTTTTGTTACAGCTTGCCGATTTAAATTGTTTTAATATTTTCAAATGGTTGTAAACAAATCAAAAGAAAATCATATAAAATTTTCAATATCTGGAAATAAAATTTTACTGGAACAGAGTCATACCTACTTGTTTATAAAAGTAGCTTACTACAGCAAAGTTAAGTAGTTACAACAGACCATACGACCCTGACAGCCCAATATTTTTGGCATCTATTCATTTACAGAATAAATTTGACAATCCTAGATTTAGTAGGAAACTTCCAGGTTGAACATACACAGAACTCAAACTCATCAAATGTGTTTACTAGGATTCTGTGGCCATTTAATATTAAACTATTGCTTAATTTGAATGGGTGGCTGTATATACAGGGCTTCCCTATTGCTCAGATGGTAAAGCATCTGCTTGCAATGAAGGAGAACCAGGTTCAATCCCTGGGTTGGGAAGATCCCCTGGAGAAGGGAATGGCAAACCAATGCAGATTTCTTGCCTGGAGGATTCCATGGACAGAGGAACCTGGTGGGCCATAGCCCATGGAGTTGCAAAGAGCTGGACACAACTAAGCAACTAATACACACACACACTGTATGTAAAGGTCAGGAGCAGAGTCTGACATACAGTAACACCATCTAAGTAATAGCTGGGCTTCCCTGGTCGCTCAGAGGTTAAAGCGTCTGCCTGCAATGCAGGAGACCTGGGTTCAATCCCTGGGTCAGGAAGGTCCCCTGGAGAAGGAAATGGCAACCCACTCCAGTATTCTTGCCTGGAGAATCCCATGGACGGAGGAACTTGATGGGCTACAGTCCACGGGGTCACAAAGAGTCGGACACGACTGAGTGTCTTTTAATCTTCTCATTTGTAATCTTGTATAATTTGAAATTGTACTTTTAGCTGCTGCTAGGATTTACTTCTATGGTTTCAATATTATTATTTTTTAAACTCAACAAACCAAGTTTCCATTCAATTTATCAGGTAAAGTAAAAAGTCATCTAAATGTTGCAAGTCAAACCAGTAAAAGTCAATCACCATGCCTTGTTTACTCTGAAATATGTACCTGGATTATGAAAAGATGTCACTATCACTCCAATATTGTTTCCAATAGAATAATAATGGTAACAGCAGGTAGCTGTTCCTTCCAAAGGTCAAGCATTTTAAATGCATATTTTCACTTACCTCTAATGACATCCCCACAAGGTATGGATATTCCCAATCTACAAATGAGAAAAATGGGGCTCAGAAAGACCAAGGAGCTTGCTCACAGTTGTGGTTCATAAGTGGCAGATCCAAGACCCAAATACTCTATAAATCTCAGGTCGCCCCTGTAAACTGTTTCACTTTTTCTTTACGGTTTCTGGCTTCAAGTATCATTCACTCCTCTACTCAGTCTTCTTTCGGTAAAAACTGCCATTAACAAGCTGGTTAAGGAGAGCTAGTGGTCCAGCTGATGACCGGAAGCAAATTTAATTCTGTCATACAAGGCCCTGTGTGTTAAATTCCCAGCCTTGCCCTCTTCAGCGCCCCCTAGTGGCGTCTGTGGGCCCAGCAGCTGGGTTGTCCCTTGGCCTCCTGCGGTGACAGTCGGCACTATGGCAAATGCGCACGCACTTACGGCTTTTCTTGTGAATAACCCTGTCATTCATACATTGCTGTCCTGACCTTTGCTTGTCAGGAAAGTGTCCTGACTGCTGTTCTCTCTAAGAAAGGAGATTGACTGAAAAGATCAGTGAGCCTCACAGCCCTTGACTTTAACAAGGAAACTGTTCTTTCCTGGACATTTTGGTTTTCACAACCCTGTCTTTTTGATACTCAATAAGCATACTCTGGGCATGAGAGGCTTCGGTGTTCCCTTCAAAAGTCCACTCCCTAAAGTCAGAAAGAGAAAAACAAATATCATATAACGTCACTCATATGTAGAATCTAGAAAAATGGTACAGATGAATTTAAACAAAGATGTAGAGAATAACCGTATGGATACCAAGCGGGGAGGAAAAGTGCGGGATGAATTGGGAGACTGGGATTGACATATACACTATATATATCAGTATATATATATATATACACATATATTGTGCATGTGCTAAGTCATTTCAGTCCTGGCTGATTCTTTGCGACCCTACGGACTGTAGCCCTCCAGGCTCTCTGTCCATGGGATTCCCCAGGTAAGAATACGGGAGTGCATTGCCATTTCCTCTTTCAGGGGATCTTCTTGACCCAGGGACAGAACCCACATCTCCTGCACTGGCAGGTGAGTTCTTTACCCCTAGTGCCACCTGGGAGGCCCCATACATGTATGTATGACCATGTATAAAAACCAGATAACTGATGAGAACCTGTTGTACAGCACAGGGAACCTACTCAATGATTTGTGGTGACCTAAATGGGAAGGAAATCTACAAAAAGTGGGTATATGCATACATGTAACTGACTCATTTTGCTGTACAGCCAAAACTGACACAACATTGTGAAGCAACTCTACTTCCATTTTTTTTTCACTACTTAAAAACAGAAGATAACAGAATAGTTTCAACCTAATTTTCTAAATTAGCTAATTTATTAGCTCATCTGAGAGTATATTCAACTGATAATTGTTTTTTCCCTCACACATACTGCCTCAAATTGAATTTGCCAGTCTCCGGTGGTGTGTTTGGGACTTTTCTCTCTGCCAAACTAAGATATTTTTTAATGTGTTGATTAATAAACAGCACCATGTTTGAGGCTTTATAAGACCCCATACAATTGTTGCTTAATAGATCTTTCTTGGCAGCCTCAGAACTTTTTTATGATCTTTCCAAATATGTTTAAATAATTTGATTCATTTCAGCATAAGGTTGAACAATAAAGCTATATGCTAAGCAGATACAAAATGAAGACTATATCATCCCTGTCCTCAGGGTGCTTTGCTAGTTAGAATGATACTAAGCTAAAGATTCAGTGCTTGAACTCAAATACACTGAGCGTAAAAGTTCACTGTGCCCCTTCCCTGAAAAAGGTATGTAAATATCCAAGCCCCTGCTACCTAAACGTGACCCTATTTGTAAATAGTGGTTTTGCAGATGTAATCAATATAAGAAGAAGTCATTAGTGGGAACACTAATTCAGTATGACTGGTGTCCTTAAGAGAAGATGGAAGTTTAGACACACACAAACAGGGAGAATGCCATGTACAGACAGAGGCAGAGATTGAAGTTCTGTTGCCATGAACCAAGGAATAACTGGAGCTGCAAAATACTGGAAAAGGCAAGGAAGGTCCCTGTCCTAGAGGCTTCGCAAGGAGCATGGCCCTGCTGACCTCTTGATTTTACACTTCTAGGCTCCAGATATATGAAAGAAAAAGTTTCTGTGGTTTTAAGGCACCCAGTTACGGGCACTTTGTTATGGCAGCCCTAAGAAACCAGTGCTGTGGATACACAAGTCCTATACATAAATGACTATGGCAAAAAGTGAGGGCTCAGAATCCTGAAAGTGATATAAAATGTGAGGAAGCCTCAGAATTGGGAATCCAGAAAAGTTTTCTGGGACAAAGACACAAGATATAGATATGTAGGAATAGCAAAGTTCAGATATCTGGAAACAGGGAGCAGGGCTTTCCAGATGAAGGGACAGTCAATTGCATGGATATTGAATGGCAAAAAGGAGAAGCACAGGATGATAAGGTAAAAGGAGAACTGAACGGGGAAGCTAGAAGGACACTGGGACTAGATGGTGTGAAGGGTCTGAATGCTGAGGTGTTTGCTCTTAGGGAAATAAGGAAACCATTGAAGGCCTTTGAGGAGGTGAGTGATAACACTAGGACTTTGTTTAAAAAAAAAATCACTTTTTGTAGCATGGGTTGAAGAGGAGAAAGATTTGCAGACAAGGAGACCAGTTAATAGGCTATTACAGTAGCCCAGGATACAGGCAATAAGAAACTGATCTAGGATAGTTGTGTGATAATTGAAAGAGAAAGAAATATGAATATAAGGGATTATACTTGCCTGTCTGTGTCTGCCTTCTTATACAGAGCTGTCTCTCCTTGAGGTCATACACCATATTGCTCTGCAGTCTGAAGGTCTGGGTCCAAATGCCAGCCCCATACCATACTAGGAAGTTCCTCTCTGGGTGTCTCTGTCTGTAGAAGGGGGATACAAGCAATGTCAACCACATGGTTTGGTGTGAGAATGATATAATGATATAATGTGTGAAAAGCCCAAGAAATGTTAATAATGGTTATGATTATGCCACTCTTAATTTTCAGTGATACATGTTCTGTGTAGTGCTTAACACATAAAATATATTGTTAAGTCTTCTGAATAAATTAATACACTAACAGATGAAATATATGGAATGAAGTGGGTGCTACTGAAAAGAGATAACAAGGGATTAGTTGATGGAACAGGCACTAAAGAGGCAGAAGGGAATTAAGAGAATCAAAGGCAAAATTGGCCTTGGAAAGGTAAAGGACTTTTTGCCTAAGTATGTATACACATTTTGAAAGCCTTTCAAAATCAAGCGTTTTAACTACTCACACTTGGTAGTTTTGGTTCTTGATCTTATTTTTTGCTGTTTCAATATGACTAAAGGTACACAGAGCACATCAAATGGGACTTTCTCCAGATCAATAAAGATCCTAGGAATCAAGGAAAACCTACTTGTTACATCCTGAGGGCATGCTGTTTTACTTTCTGGGCATAGACAGTATTTAAAAAGGTCACAGGATGTTTCTTAATAAACATGCATCATTTGTAATATGAAGAGAAGAATTAAATCTTTACAGATATTAAAATATTTCCATCTTCTAAAGCTCTACAGTAGATTTCACAAAACACAGCGTATAGTAGCTTTACTTGACATTTAAACTGCCGCTTTCTTGACTTGACAGTTGGGGCACCAGTATATTTATGCCACTATGTAATTGGTCCACATTGCTTACAACTAGATGAGGAGTTAACAGCCGTATACTTAATAATGACCCTGCCAGAATAATTTAATATAGTATACGAACAATTAAGGTATCAGTATCATGTGTTAAGAAGTAGTATCTAAGATAAATAAATCTAGTTAGCAGCATCCAGGAAAAGAGCTCTGGGAGAATGGAAAGCTACAGTGTATTTTCATAGTCTTCATATTTTAGAATAGGATTCCTATCAGAGTTAAATGTGGGCCATTTCAGAATCAAAAACAATCGAAAGTTAGAGTTGGGAAGGAAATTAAAGAATCCTTTCAATTCTCTAATGTGTAGCATTAGAGAGGCCAGGAAATTTGCCCAAGAACATGAAAAGGAAGCTGGTAAGACTGTGCTGGTTTACTGTTTTAAGGTGGGCACTGTGAAGGATCTGGTGTTCAGTAAGTTCCT
>SJYQ01001103.1:650078-668483 GCA_006410935.1 Redunca redunca | reverse complement strand
GGGAGGACACTTGTGAGAACTGAGAAACAATGCAAAGGATCCACCTGCCTGGGCTTGAGGCTGCACACAGCTACACCATCCCGATGCATTTAGCAATGAGCTGGGACAGAGAGGTGGGTAAGAGAGAAGGAACTATTTACCCTCCAAACCACAGGGGTTGTTATCAAAGCTACAATTTAATGGTACTTTTCTACTCAGTTTGGCTCTCAAGATTTTTCCTTTGTTCCTCTCTAAACGTATGCAACACTGTTAGCATAATTTTAAAATATGTATATATCTTAATCTTTTACAAACTATTTTTGTTGTTTTTTTATAACAAAGACAATAAATGTGGAATGTAGAAAATGTATAAAAGAGACAAAATAAAAGCATCAATGATCCATCATCTAGAGATAGACCTGCTAATATTCCTTTGGTAAATATACCGTATTTTTAACAGGTTAATGCGTTTAATTTTGTCTTCTGCATACTTCACTTGTTGTTTTTTAAACTATGGCTTCTACAAAAGCTTTTCTTAAAAAGACAAATTCATTAAGCTTTCTGTCCTTTGGTTTCCCCATTTAAACCAATAAAGAAAAGAACACTTGATGTTTTCTGGATATTGCCAGGGCAGAATGGTTAAAGAAGGGAAAGTGGGAAGACGAGTTTCTGAGACAGACTTTCAGTGACAGAAATGTGTCTCAGGTTTTGTGATTCCATTCTTTTTGGCCCATGACATTAACCTTCTCAAAAACTTGATGTTTTTAAATGATTCATGTTTAATAAAAAGACGCATTGGGAACGTATATGAAGGCAAGAAAAGATATTTTGTACCTTGAATTTTGATCTGCAAACATTTGTTTTTTAGGTACTAGATTCAAAAGAGAGGTTTTCTTCCTGCCTCATATGGTAGCCAGGAATGAAAAACCATAACAAAATACACTATTTGAAATCAAAAGCAAAAGAATATTCTGGGACATCATTTATTTTATTTAGTAACTCTCGCTATAGAAAACTCAGTAACTCCTAAAGGGACCTATTCTTTAGAATGGAGAACTATTTTCTGTCCATAAATGATGACATTATTTCTAAAGAAGAATGACTTGCCATTATCTTCTCAGGGTTCTAAACATAGTCCAATTTAAACTCTGCTATGTTGTAATTTTTTTTAACAGTATAACCATTGCTTTTCTACTCAGTTCTGACAATAAAATATATTTCTTATTTTCAACTATTCTTCTCATTTAGCTAAGCCATAACTTACACAGAATATTAGGAGAAACAAAAGAAACAATGGTTTTTAAGCACAGAGCCTATAAAAGAGTGGCTACATGCTAAGCAGAGTTACCCACCCCTTATACAGAGCTTCTCTGGTGGTGCAGAGGTTAAAGCGTTTGCCTGCAATGCGGGAGACCTGGGTTCGATCCCTGGGTCGGGAAGATCCCCTGAAGAAGGAAATGGCAACCCACTCCAGTATTCTTGCCTGGAGAATCCCATGGACGGAGGAGCTTGGTGGGCTACAGTCCACGGGTCCCAAAGAGTCAGACATGACTGACTGACTTCACTTTTCACTTTATACAGAGAAGTCAGGTTGTCCAAATGACCCACAGAATGACTTCACTTCACACATTTGGAAATATGATGCCTAGTGATCTCAGAGCAAAACAAAAAAAGCTACACTTTTGACTTTTCAGCATTCCAAAATGCTTGGGAGAAAACGATTTGTTTATTGCTTACAGTAAACATATTACCTCAAAGACATACAATTTCACTTCTTAGAGGAGAAATAGGTCAAAGTCATGCACATGTAGTTCTGTGTGAATATCCACGGATGCTTTGAAATTAGAGAGAACTTTTAAGTCATAATCCTCAGCCTCCTGTTCACCTTCCCTTCCCTTTAGAGGCTATCACTCTAGAACTTCATGCCATGCAATGCTTTGATTTCCATGAGCTACAAAGGGCACCCATCCCAGAATACACCTAGAACATACCAAGACAAGGAGGGCAGAGGATAGGCAGAAAAAGAACCAGTTACAAATCTGTCATCTGGTCTTGCGACTTCCAGCATAGCCTTAAAATTTTAACTTTATAGTCTCAGCAATACCACTTTTCAGAGTTGTGTGCTATCAACTTACAGTTTGAGAAGAGGGTTATTGTTCATGCATTGTGAAAGGAAACAAAAATTAGGTCACCAGAGGGCAATGGGTTTATTCTTGCTTATCTTCTGGTAAGTAACAAACATTTATTGAGTACCCACTATATGCACAGTGCTGTGCTTGGTCCTCCTGGAAAAACATGAAGATACAGTAGGTTTCAAGAGCTTTCATTTAATTAAGAGAAGAGATGAAAATACATCACATAGGGGATGCCTGGCAGACAAAATGAGGTCCAGTGGGCCAGCAGCCACTGGGTCACCTGAAGTTAGTTAAAAATATGGAATGTCAGACTTCCCTGGTGGTCTGCTGGTTGAGAATCCACCTGGCACAGCAGGGGACATGAGTTCCATCCCTGGTCCGGGAGGATTCCACAGGGCACAGGGCAACGAAGCCTAAGCACCACAACTACTGAGCCCGTGCTCTAGAGCCGGCAAACTTTAACTACTGTGCTGCTCGCCCTGGAGCCCAGGCTCCACAACAGGAAAAGCCGCCACGATGAGAAGGCTGCGCACCGCAGCTAGAGGAAGGCTGTGTGCAGCAATAAAGACCCAGCACAGTCCAGAAAACTAAACTAAAAATTTTAAAGGCATCTCAATATTGCAGTTACCTCCGGCCTAACTCCCAGCTACTCTCTTGGGTAACTGTAATAAAATATGTATTTTTTAAAAAGAAAAAAATAGGGGCTCGCAGGCCCCACCCCAGCCCACTTGCATCAGAAGTTGTAGCTGAACAAGATTCCCAGGTGATACACAAGAGGTATAAGAAGTGGAGATAAACAGAACAATGCTTTCTCCCCTCACACAAATCTAGGCCACAACATTAGAGACGGCCACTGGTCCAACCCACATGCCAAGACTGTGAACATGCATGTTCACCGAGGACAAGGAACCATTTAAATGGAATATGCCATGAAAGCAGGGCTTCCCTTGTTGCTGGTTAGTAAAGAGTCTGCCTGCAATGCAGGAACCCCAGATTCGATCCCTGGGTTGGGAAGAGCCCCTGGAGAAGAAAATGGCAGCCCACTCCAGTGTTCTTGCCTGGACAATCCCATGGACAGAGGAGGCTGGCAGGCTACAGTCCATGGGGTCACAAGGGTCGGACAGGACTTAAAAGTCTAAACCAGCACCATGCCTAGAAAGTAGGAGAGACACAGACAGCCTTAGCAAAGAGGCTGTTGTTCATTTATTAGTGCCATTGGAGTGCAAAAAAACCCCTGATTATCTAGCTTGCTATTTGTAACCCTCTAAAAGGTAAAAATTACTTCTTTAAAGTGGGAGAAAAAAAATCTGTTGTCTGAAATTTGTCTACATTACAAAGATAGATAGTATCTGGAGGTTACTCAATACTATTTATAAAAAAATGTTTCTGATTTAGTGATTATGATTCTTGTTTCATTTTTTTCTGGAATTAACATATCTCTATATTAACAAAAATTTATCAGCTAAGGAATATTTTACTCAAAGAGCATTTCAGTTTGTATATAAGGGAGAAAACAGTATCAGGGTGAGCTGTGAAAGGCTGAAGCATGTAGTTTAAGTACACCCTAAGCAATATAATGTCAAAGTACTTTCATATTTATTGGAAATCAACAATAGATAATTTTTTTTACTCAAAAAGGATAAACTTAAAAGCCAGTTCAAAGGTGATGACTGACTTTGGCATAAAACATACAACATGTGCTTTATGTCACTGAACCATGAAAGAAACACCTAAGAATTTTCAGTGATTACTAAATTGCTCTTCACAGTACTGATTACACTTTGTACTATATTGTGCAATTAGGTCAATGTATAATTATTATACATTACCATTATATTATTATTCTTATACATTCGTTCTTTATTCTTTCAGATTCGTTAAAGAATCAGTGACACTCCTTGAAGCTAAAATAGATTTCATTTACATTAATGATGATTTTGATTAGTTAATAGAAAATAATTCCATGTAACTTTCTGTACTGAATTACCTCTTACAGTTCTTTCACATGACTCTCTACTCTTTGTTTGATATTAGCATTTGTGATACAAAATACAGTTCAAAGAAGTAAGGTGTTCTTATCCTTTTCTGACTCCATTTAAATGCAGGATTAATCACATTAATCACCAACTATGATTTCTGAAAGTCACATTTGGTCATTGAAGGACTATTTTTTCTCCTTCTTTGTGAACCTCAATTCCCAATAGTGATTAAATCTTAATATTAACTAAGAGATGGAAAATATAGCTGTGATACTAAAAGAAATTTAAAATATACTCTCTTCCCAGTATTTTTGTATTAATGAGAACATAAATTTGTAAGAACCTGGCAAAGGCATTTGCTTCCACTCAAAGTATTTGTCCTGCTTCATCTGATGCTGTGGGATACAGGTTAAGAGAGGCTGAAATACTCTATGTAAATGGCCAGTCCTTTTTCAGTCTGGCGAATGTTTTGTGCTGTTCTTCTATTTGTTTGTTTTTGTCTTTTAATAAGTTATCAGTAAAGTATTAGTTGACTCTAAAATGCAAATACTTTGGAAAATAAATATGTAAGTACATATTAGGAAAAATATAAAATATATATAATAAATGTATATCAATGTAAGATATAAAATGTGTAAATTTATATAAAATGTCAAATATTGAAACTTTTAGTTCCAGATTATAAAGTTTTGGTTTGTCATATACCTTAATTAACACATAAATATTTCTTCTTAATGTATCTGTCTAGTGTATTCTACAATACATTTATTGAAAAAATACAACTTGGATTTCATGGTCATTATGGTTCACTTTTGAGGTACAAAAATTATTTTAAATACGGTGAGTAGTTTCTTTTTTCTCAGACTTTCCAGCGCCTGTTTCATAATCATATCCCCATAGTTGCAGTTCCCTTCAATTATAAACAAAACTATTTTAACATTTTAAAATATGGAAAAGAACCAATATCTCATTTTTTCAGGATGAGGTAGCCACTTTTGGGGCCTCATACAGACTCATGGAGATGTTGGTGACCAAAATAAGCTTAAATCAACAGTTCACTGATTTTTCAAGTTGCATAATAAGAATGAATAAATTAAATAATGTCAATTATGAAAATGGAATAAAATAAAAATCATAAAAGAAAAATCTTATGTAATGAAGCCAGGATCAAGTAAGGAAGAAAATTCTTAGAATTATAGACTCCATGCTAACGTTATTCTGTTCATTTTCTTAATGTTTATTGAGGAATCATAGGCAGAGTTTTTTCATATATAATCTTTCTGTGAGTGAAAATATAAATCTTTATGGAAGGTTTACATATTCTTTAAAATAGTACCCTGCCATTAGGCTTCTATGATGATGGGTAAGTATAATGTCATTCTGAAGACATAATGAATACCCATATGGAACCACAAGATGGCCTCATCTGCTTTACAAAACTCAGGGTAAATTCTCTGAAAAACTATCTATTTGTAGCCAAGAGAATATCACCAACACTCCTGCTCTTTGGTTAAGTGTTTGTGTGAGAATTTACTCAGCTACATGAGAAGAAGAGTGATGTGACTCCACCTTGTCCTATGCTGCGGTGTATAGAAGGTTCTTTCCCAGAATACAAACTAAATGGCATTTTATATACAATTCAGTTAATTTCATAACATGTTATATACAAAGTACCTACTGTGTGAGAAGTACAAGGCATTGTGTTAGGTCTGCTGGAGAGAAGGATGTAACAAAACAAATATGACACAACTAGATAAGAAGATTGCCACTCATAAAGATGGAAGTAGCACAGTTACTCTCAGTATACTTAGCCCCCACCAAAATATAGTGCCATGAGAAAGATTTAAACAAGAAGTAGACCCTGATGGCTCAGATGGTAAAGAATCTGCCTGCAATGCAGGAGACCCAGGTTTGATCCCTGAGTCAGGAAGATCCCCTGGAGAAGGGCATGGCAACCCACTCCACTATTCTTGCCTGGAGAATCCCGGTGGACAGAGAAGCCTAGTGGGCTACAGTCCATGGGGTCGCAAAGAGTCGGACACAAGTGAGTGACTTTCCCTTCAGGCAGACATAAAAAAGGACAGATAATTTCTTAATAGAGAGTTCTGAGGGAGGAGACATTTGATCTACATACCAGTTATGTTTTCAACTCCTATATTGAATCACACGTTAAAAAAATAACCACCTCCCCTAAACTGTGACCAGCTTAATTTCATGGCTTTTGGTCATCACACTGGCATTTGCTGGAATGTCAAAAATTCCTTCATGGTCTCTCTCTCATCAGTCCAGCACTCACTGTCTACATCATGTCCATTGTTGGGCCTCCTTCATATCTCCTCCATGTGTGAAGGGAACTCTGGACCTCTGCTCTACTTAGACCTGATAAGCTGCCCCTAAGATTCCCAATGAGAAGTGAAAAAAATCATCTTTAAACTTCTCCCTCTATTTTTTGGAGTCTCCTCCAAAACATTCTGCAGTTATTATATATCTCTCCTATGGAGGATACTACTTTGGGGTGGAAAGGTTTGATGGCAAAGATCCTTGCAGTGAGTGCAAATGGACAGCTCGCTGAGACATAGCCGTGATTTTGCCACACTGAGATGACAGCATGAAGCAGCCCCTTCAGGCTGCAGACAGGTAATTTACAGAGGTCAGGATGATGTCCGGTTTGTCCAGGTGTGAGGAGAAGGGAGAGGTGGCTCTGTCAATCACTCCACCCAGAATGAAGTTATGATACAGCAACATGATAGAACAGCCATTTTCTCAGTCATTCCTCCATGAACACACTACATCTAATCTACGTTTTATCCAGGTACTTGTCTTTTTGAGACCAAGCCTGAATCATCTCTAAATTCTTAGCACCTAGCTGAGTCCCTGACTTAATCTAGGTTTTTCATTCATTAACTAATCAGCTAATTACTAAAGAAGTTCAAGAATGTATATTGAATAATGTTACTAAGGAATAAATCACTGAATATTTGGAAGGAATGATTAAAGGAAGGTTACTATGCAGTTCTGATAATGTTGCTTATATACTATTTCATTTTGATAATGTCACCAAAAAATTATTCTAAGTTTTCACACTGAATAAGTTCAAATCACCAATCTTGTGCTTTAAAAAGTATGAAAGCCAGATTATAATATTAAGTCTATGTGAATTAGTAACCAGTAATATTTAAATATATGACAATTTTTCTGGAATTAACAGTGAAAGGGCTGTTTAAAGTTTCACTTATAAACGGCAACCCACTCCAGTACTCTTGCCTGGAGAATCCCGTGGAGGGAGGAGCCTGGTAGGCTACTAGTCCATGGGGTCGCAAAGAGGTGGACACGACTGAGCAACTTCACTTTCACTTTCACTATGTGCACACAGGTGCACGCAACAGTTATTTTTTAAAAAGAAAACTGAACCATTGATGAGTTCATATGCTTACCTACTCAAAAAGCAACCAGAATTCTCACTGTTTATGAGGCAATTACCAGTGAAGCACTTAGGGACCACTGCTACAGAATATGAACTAGACTCTTCCACGGCTCCTATACAACATTGGTTTAGTTCAGTCACTCAGTCGTGTCTGACTCTTTGCGACACCATCAACCACAGCACACCAGGCCTCTCTGTCCATCACCAACTCCTGGAGTTCACTCAAACTCATGTCCATTGAGTCGGTGATGCCATTTAGCCATCTCATCCTGTCATCCCCTTCTCCTCCTGCCCCTAATCCCTCCCAGCATCAGGGTCTTTTCAAATGACTCAGCTCTTTGCATCAGGTGGCCAAAGTATTGGAGTTTCAGCTTTAGCATCAGTCTTTCCAACGAACACCCAGGACTGATCTCCTTTAGGATGGACTGGTTGGATCTCCTTGCAGTCCAAGGGACTCTCAAGAGTCTTCTCCAACACCACAGTTCAAAAGCATCGATTCTTCAGCACTCAGCTTTCTTCACAGTTCAACTCTCACATCCATACATGACCACTGGAAAAACCATAGCCTTGACTAGACGGAACTTTGTTGACAAGTAATGTTTCTGCCTTAGGGCAGAAAGTGAAGAGGAGCTAAAAAGCCTCTTGATGAAAGTGAAAGAGGAGAGTGAAAAAGTTGGCTTAAAGCTCAACATTCAGAAAACTAAGATCATGGCATCTGGTCCCATCACTTCATGGCAAATGGATGGGGAAACAGTAGAAACAGTGTCAGACTTTATTTTGGGGGGCTCCAAAATCACTGCAGATGGTGACTGCAGCCATGAAATTAAAAGACGCTTACTCCTTGGAAGAAAAGTTATGACCAACCTAGATAGTATATTCAAAAGCAGAGACATTACTTTGCCGACTAAGGTCCATCTAGTCAAGGCTATGGTTTTTCCTGTGGTCATGTATGGATGTGAGAGTTGGACTGTGAAGAAGGCTGAGCACCGAAGAACTGATGCTTTAGAACTGTGGTGTTGGAGAAGACTCTTGAGAGTCCCTTGGACTGCAAGGAGATCCAACCAGTCCATTCTGAAGATCAGCTCTGGGATTTCTTTGGAAGGTATGATGCTAAAGCTGAAGCTCCAGTCCTTTGGAAACCTCATGCGAAGAGTTGACTCACTGGAAAAGACTCCGATGCTGGGAGAGATTAGGGGCAGGAGGAGAAGGGGATGACCCAGGATGAGATGGCTGGATGGCATCACGGACTCGATGGATGTGAGTCTGAGTGACCTCCGGGAGTTGGTGATGGACAAGGAGGCCTGGCATGCTGCGATTCATGGGGTCACAAAGAGTCGGACACGACTGAGCAACTGAACTGAAACTGAAACTTAACTGAATGTCTCTGCTTTTTAATATGCTGTCTAGATTGGTCATAAATTTCCTTCCAAGGAGTAAGCATCTTTTAATTTCATGGCTGCAGTCACCATCTGCAGTGATTTTGGAGGCCCCCCCCAAAATTCTGTCACTGTTTCCACTGTTTCCCCATCTATTTGCCATGAAGTGATGGGACTGGATGCCATGATCTTAGTTTTCTGAATGTTGAGCTTTAAGCCAACTCTTTCACTCTCCTCTTTCACTTTCATCAAGAGGCTCTTTAGTTCTTCTTCACTTTCTGCCATAAGGGTGGTGTCATCTGCATATCTGACACACTTTTTGATAAATTGAACACACCTTACACATTGCATTTTTCCACCTGAGCGTGCTTATACATGGCTCTTCCCTGCTCACATTTCCCTTCATGAAATTAAAAAAACACGCTTGCTCCTTGGAAGAATAGCTATGATGAATCTAGACAGTGTATTAAAAACAGAGACATTACTTTGTCAACAAAGGTCCATATAGTCAAATCTATGGTTTT
Organism: Redunca redunca; assembly: GCA_006410935.1. Classification (NCBI taxonomy): domain Eukaryota; kingdom Metazoa; phylum Chordata; class Mammalia; order Artiodactyla; family Bovidae; genus Redunca; species Redunca redunca. The sequence continues at coordinate 659,066 of SJYQ01001103.1, read as the reverse complement.
TCCAGTAGTACTCTTAACGGATGTGAGAGTTGGACCGTAAAGAAGGCTGAGTGCCAAAGAATTGATGCTTTTGAACTGTGGTGCTGGAGAAGACTCTTCAGAGTTCCCTGGATAGCAAGGAGATCAAACCAGTCAATCTTAAAGGAACTAAATCCTAACTATTATTTGGAAGGACTGGTGATGAAGCTGAAGTTCCAATATTTTGGCCACTTGATGTGAAGAGCCAACTCATTGGAAAAGACCCTGAGGCTGGGAAAGATTGAAGGTAGGAGGATAAGGGAGCGACAGAGGATGAGACAGTTGCATTATATCACTGACCCAATGGACATGAGTTTGAGCAAACTCCAGAAGATAGTGAAAAACAGGGAAGCCTGGCGTGCTGCAGTTCACGGGGTCACAAAGAGTTGGACACAACTGAACAACAAAGTACATAAATCACTCTGAAGTTTATCTCTTCTCAGGTTCCCTGTCTCTTCCCTTTGACTTTCTCAATTTACTTTTCTTATTATTTTTTCTTCCAGTTTTATTGAGATAAAATTGACATATTATATTGTGTAAGTTTAAGGTGTACAATGCAGGAGACACAAGAGATGGGGGTTTGATCCCTGGGTTGGGAAGATCCCCTGGAGAAGGAAACAGCAACCCACTCTGGTATTCTTGCCTGGAAAATTCCATGGACAAAGGAGCCTGGCAGACTCTAGTCCATGGAGCCTCAGAGAGTTGGACACAAGTGAGTAATTAAGCAACAAGCATTAATCACAATAAAGTTAGTTAATACACCCTTCCCCTCCCATTATTGCCATGTTATTGTTGTTACAGGGAGAACATTGCAGTTCTCCTCTCACGGCAACTTTCAAGTATGGAGTATTGTTAACTACAGTCACCATGCTTCATATTTGCTGTTGTTCAGTTGCTTAGGCATGTGCCATTCTTTGCTGCATATTAGGTTCCCAGAACTTATTCATCTCATAACTGAAATTTGTATTCTTTAACCAACACCTCAGGATTTCCATCATCCTTCTGCCCTGCCAACCACCATTCCACTCTGTGTTTCTATGAGTTTGTTTTTCTAAGATTACATGTACAATGAGATCATATGGTATTTGCTTTTCTCTGACTTATTTCACTTAGAACAATGCCCTCAAGGTCTATCCATGTTGTCTCAAACAGCAAGATTTCCTTCTTTTTTGTGCCTGAATAATATTCCCAGATGTGTTTGTGTGTGTGCATGTGTGTTTCTTTATTTATTCATCCATCCGTGGACAGGTAGGTTGTTTCCTTGTCTTGGCTGTTGTGAGTAATGCTACAATAACAACCCAACTAATTTTGAATTTCTGCCTTGGTTTGATAAATTTTTAAGGAAACATTGTAAATACATCTGTGCAGAATTCCAAAAGTGTAGATCTTGAAGGGTTATTTGTATAAGTCTTTGTAAAGTTGTACATGCTAGTCCCTTTGTCTAAAATCCCATCCTTGCATTCTTGTTTTTCAGGATTCAATTCAAATGTCATCTTTCTTAGAAACCAACTCTTATCTCCACAACATTTTACTGAAAAGGAGTCATTAATTTTGCCTCTATTTTTCATGCAACAGTTTATACACATCTCAGTTCTTGTATGTATATAGTACCTTCTTATAATCATCTCTTTACAGATTGAATTTCCCCTTACTACATTTTAAGATCTGTGAGGTCAAGGCTTATCTCTTTTTAATCTTTACTTCTTTAACTATTAGCACATTGTCTCTTTGCTTAGCAAGTGAATGGATCATTGACTAAATCTTAAATAAGGCAAGAACAAAAATACCAGTGCTCTTATTTTGTGTACAAAGAAATCAAGGCTATGATAGAAGGTGTACAGTTTAACAACTCAGTGATGAAATTCAATTCAATTTCTGGGCCCTTAGTCTAGTGAGCTACCACCATCTCCTACATCAGGTTATCTTCACAGCAAACTAGGAACAGTTACAGGATTATAAAGGCAATTTCATGAAACTACCAGGAAATGACAATTCAGTTACAAGTGGTTTCCCAGGGTTAGAACCCATCCTGCGAGTGCGTGTGGGCTCAGTTGCTTAGCCGTGTCTGACTCTTTATGACTCCATGGATTGTAGCTCGCCAGGTTCTCTGTCCATGGTATTCTCCAGGCAAGAATACTGGAGTGGGTTGCCATTTTGTACTGCAGGGGATCTTTCCAACCCAGGGATCGAACCCACATTTCCTATATCTCCTGCATTGGCAAGGAAATTCTCTATCACTGAGCCATCTTAGAAGCCCTAAAATCCATCCCATACAAGTATAACTTTCTTTATCCAATTTTGATGATAATAATGATTATGTTTATTGAATCCTTGCCATATGCTAAGTAAGTTTTAAGCATTTACATGATCTAATTATCACAACATCTCATTTATTTTGTATTTTTTATCCCCATCTTATGGATGTGGAAAACAAAACATATAAATTCTATAATCTACCCATACTAAAATGGGGCAAGTGACAAAATAAATTATATTACACAGTTTTAATTAAGCCCAATGTTATGATTGATTTTTGTTAACAGACTATTTTCACCATAGGAGCTGCCGTGGCCAGGTGCTTGCCCCTCACATACGTGGTACTCATTTGCACTTTCCACCAGAGAACCCTACTGGATGAGAGTGACAAGGACCCCTGCTCTCAGTACCTCGCCTTGAGCACACCTAAACCTCTGAGCCTCTCTGTGACTGAAATGGGAAAAATAGAGAATTGCCTCTCTTAATTAGTCCCATTTTTATGAGAAAAAAAAAAGAGGAAGGATTATGTGAACTATAAAAGATCATACAAATGTACATGGTATCATTAAATGCGATTTTCACAACACTGTCTGCAGTTAAGCAAGGACTTTATTGTGAACCTGATACAGAGAACAGCTTCCCTGAGGCCCAGGGTCGCTTTACGGGCCTCCGATTGCTCTAATGGATGAATCTCAGCTGGACCCGAGATCCGCCCCACTGCCAGCACCTGTTCCACCACGCCATACTGCCTTTCTGCATGTGGGTTTTGCTGGTTTCACGTCCACATGATTCAAACCTTCACTTTTGAAACAGAAAAAAAGCCTGAAATGTTGTGATCCAACTTATTGGTCTATATTTTGGATGCATAACTAAATAAAAATGAGAAACTGCACCATCAACTTGTAAGTGTTGTTTATCCATTAAACAAAAGCCCCACCAACCACAGCTGCGCAAGTCTTCACATGTTATCGTGATGATCAATTTCAGACCTCTCTATGAAGTGGAAATAGATTTGAAGCTTCATGTTAATTTAAACATTTCCTTCTCTACCAAGACTATCAACAAGGCCACCAGTTGGCATCCTTTTGATTTAGCATTTAAAATAGCTGCTGATAATAGTAAAAGACCCTGCCCTTTTCTTTACAGGGGTAGTTTCAGTGATTTCCATTCCAACTCCAGTCATTTACACGTTGTGTACCTACCACAGAGCAGCAAATCACCTCCACAGCCTGATTTGATAGATGGACAAACAGATGTCTGGGCCTTGGATATGTCCTTGGGACTCCTGAGTTTCTGGAAAATAAAGACAAACATAGTATGTACAATTAGATTAATCAGAAATATGTTCACATTTTTCATTCTCATACACACAATTATAACATTTAAACATTTTTCACTTAATCAATAAAAAACAAAACAATGTTTGTTAAATATGTTTCGTCACATGGAGAATCCTAGATTTCTATTCCCTTTTTGGTGTATCATGTGGTAACCATTTTTCTTTCTATGGTTAGAATCTTGCTCTAGTTGCAGTGGTTGCCTTTCTGTGGCATTTGGGTTCCATTCTAAAACATTATTAAAAAGATGACAACCTAGGGGTGGTGGGATGGGGTGGGAGAGGAGAGGGGGCTCAGGAGAGAGGGGACATATGTATACCTGTGGCTGATTCGTGTTGATGTGTGTGTGTGGCAGAAGTCAACATGACGTTGTAGAGCAATTGTCCTCCAATAAAAAAAAAGAATTTTAAGTGTTTTTTTTTTGTTGTTGTTGTTTTTTTAAAGAGGATTCCCTAGTGGCTCAGATTGTAAAGAATCTGCCCACAATGCAGGAGACCTAAGTTCGATCCTTAGGTCGGGAAGATCCCCTGTAGGAGGGCATGGCAGCCCATTCCAGTATTCTTGCATGGAGAATTCCATGGACAGAAGAGCCTGGTGGGCTACAGTCCATGGGATTGCAAAGAGTCACACATGATTACACAATTAATACTCTAAAGAATATACTGTTTGACCTGAATTGAAGGCAAATTCAGGCATTAAAAACCTCTCAATAAAATGTTATTTCAGTTAACTTAATAGCTCTATGACCATATAAATGAACCTTGAAAATTCAATGAGATGTACCATAGATACCTAATAAGATAATATCTATGATGCAGCTTAATAACTTAAAAAAATAAGATATAGTAACAGCAGTGAGGGTGATACATTCAATTTCCACATTCACCACTAAAGTGATGGAAACACTGTAGCTGAGAGGCTGGTGGTAGGTCCTGAATTCCAGACCCTGCTCTTCACTAACTGCAGAGCCATGCTTGCTGTCTTTGGACCCCTCTGGATCTGAGCAGTTCCACTTTAAAGTTGAAATCGTGGCCTCTTCCACTTGTAAACCTGTTGTGAGCCTATTAAACATTGGAGGATCTACTATACAAATAAGATATGCCAGGGAGTACGAAGGTATCATTCCTATCCTCAGAGAGTTACTGACAAACACAGTGCAGAATAGATTTAAGAAGTTAAGCAGAGACACTGGTAGTGAAAAAGCTTAGCTCTTGTATTAGTCAGCTACAGCTGCCAACTACCACCCACTGGGAAGCTTAAACAGAGTTTTATTTTCTGGCAGTCCCGGAGACTAGAAGTCCAAGACCAAGGTGCCATCAGGGTGGTTTCTGATGTGAGCTCTCTTGCTGGTTTGTAGACTGCCACCTTCCTGCTGCATCCACATGGGCTTTCCTCTGTGTGTACAGAGAGGGAGCACTCTGGAGTCCCTTCCTCTTCCTCTAAGTGCATCAGTTATGAGAGATTAGGGCTCCATGCCTATGACATCATTTAACTTTTATTACCTCATGGAAGGCCCCAAGTCAAAATACCATCACACTGGGGACTAAGGCTTCAATATATGAACTGGGAGGGTAGACACAATTCAGCCCATGACATCTCTCTTTTAGGTCCACCATGTAGAGCTCAATGATTCAGACCAAACTATTTAACTTCAGGTTCTTGTGTTCCTTACAGAGAAAATAATAACCATGCATTCTTCAAGAAGAGTTTATGAGGACTGAATAAAGATTACAACATACAATGTTAATTATAAAATGATAAAGAAACACCATTCACTAATATAAAAATGAGGGGGAGCGGTCCCAAGATAGTGGAGGAATAGGACATGGAGACCACTTTCTCCGCCACAAATTCATCAAAAAATCATCTGAATGCTGAGCAACTTCCACAAAACACATTCTGAACTCTGGTGGAGACATAAGTCACCCAGAAAGGCAGCCCATTCTCTTCAAAAGGAGGTAGGTAGGACAAAATATAAAAGACAAAAGGAGAGACAGAAGAGTTAGGGAAGGAGACCCGTCCTGGGGAGGGAGTCGTGATGGAGGAGAAGTTTCCAAATAGTAGGAAACCCTCTCACAGGCGTGTCTGTGGCGAGTTTTGGAATCTCAGAGGGCAACATAACCAGAAGGGGGCGGGGTGGGAACCACAGAATATGTGCCTAACCTCAACTGCCAGCAGAGAAGTAGCCCAGACACTTGCATCCACCACCAGGGACTTGGGGCTGGGCAGGGAGGTCCAGCGGAGAAGGCAATGGCACCCCACTCCAGTACTCTTGCCTGGAAAATCCCATGGATGGAGGAGCCTGGAAGGCTGCAGTCCATAGGGTTGCTGAGGGTCGGGCACAACTGAGCGACTTCACTTTCCCTTTTCACTTTCCTGCGTTGGAGAAGGAAATGGCAACCCACTCCAGTGTTCTTGCCTAGAGAATCCCAGGGATGGGGGAGCCTGGTGAGCTACGTCCTATGGGGTCACAAACAGTTGGACACGACTGAAGTGACTTAGCAGCAGCAGCATAGAGGCGCAGGCTGCGTAATCAGTGCTTAGGGTAAGGACCGCCCAAATGCCCTGAGGACAATATGAGGGAGCTAACATGAGACAGCAACCCAAACTTGGATCACCAGAGAGAGAAAAAAGAAAGAACTTTCCCAAGAAAGGCTCTAACGGGCAGCCTGGCCTGCTCACAGAACAAAGGATTGAGCAAATACGAAAGGAGAGCTAGCTGGCTGCATGTAGGCCCCTCCCCACCCGCCTCCAGAAGGAAGAGAGGCAGGCATGTGACAGCCAGGGCCAGAAGGCAAGGGGCTGCTGCACTCTCGGCCCCAGAGAGCAGCATCTTCCACCAAACTGTGAGCAGGCTCCCAGTTGCTAACCACATCTTCCTGGGATCCTGGATGGTTGACATCTGCCAGAAGGGTCACAGCCTGAGATCAGCTCCCCAGAGAAGACACACAGCACACCACAGATGTTGCTTTCATGGTGCACCTGGGGAACTGAGCGGCTGGGACCAGGGAGGTGATTAAGACACACAGCTCACCTGGGACAGTGCACTCGCCAAGCACCTGGCCACCTGAGCTGCTCACAAAATGGATGAGTCTGTGTGCTTGTGAAGTACCCAAGAATCTGAGCAGCTTAGAACTGGGAGTGCGCAAAACACACAACCAACCGGGCCTGTGCCCTTGCTGAGTACCCAAGAACCTGAGCAGCTTAGGCCTGGGAAGTGCACGAAACGCAGGGCCCACTTTGGACAGGGCCCCTGCAAAGCACCCGGGAGCCTGAGCACTGTAGACCCGGGAAAAACACACCACCTTGAGCTGGGGAAAACTCAGTGTGGTCCATACACTGTGAGTACTCCCCACACACACCAGCAATATTTGTTTGCAGTATCCCTCCCCACAACACAACTGAACAACTGAGCCTCAATAAGCCTGACACCTTCACCCCCTTGGGTCAGGGCAGAAATTAGACACTGAAGAGACTTGCAAAAAGAGGAAGCCAAAATAAAGAGGGAACCCCTCTGGAAGTGACAGGTGCAACAGGTTAAAACCCTGTAGTTAACAGTGACTAAGAATTGGAAGGGGCCTACAGACCTTGAGAACAAGTACAAGCTGGAAGAAGGAACTATCTGAAACTGAACTGACCCCACACTGCCCACAGCAGCTCCAGAGAAATTCCTAGATATAGTTTTACTGTTATCACTTTTTAATTTTTTATTTAAGTTCTTTATGACTCCTTTAATTTTCATTTTTATAACCTATTACCTTGCAAAAAAGACCCCATTTTTAAAGCAAACTTCAATATATACATACTTTATAATTTTTATGATTGATTTTGTTTTGTATTTTTAATATTTTTTGAGTCTAACTCTACTCTAGATTTTTAATCTTTGCTTTTTGATATTTGTTATCAGTTTTGTACCTTTAAGAATCTAACCTTCAGTATCCATTTTCACTTGGGGTGTGAATACTGGCTTGATGGCTCTCCCCCTTTTTGACTGTCCTTTTTCTCCCCCAGGTCACCCTTATCTACTCCCTCCCCCTTCTCTTCTCTGCTTAATTCTGTGAATCTCTCTGGGTGTTCCAGGCTGTGGAGAGCACGTAGGGAACTGATTACTGGGTAGCTTGTTCTCTCCCCTTTTGACTCCCCCTCTTCTCCTCCTGGTCACCTCTATCTCCCTCCTCCCTCTTCTCTTCTCCATGTAACTCTATGAACCTCTCTGCATGTCCCTCACTGTGGAGAATTGTTTCACCATTAACCTAGATGTTTTATCATCTGTGCTGTATGGATGGAAAAGTCTTGAGGCTACTGTAAGTATAAGACTGAAAGCCAGAGGCAGGAGGCCTAACTCCAGAACTTGAGAACATAAGAGAACTCCTGCTTCCAGGGAACATTAATAGACAAGAGCTCACCCAAAAGTCTCCATACCTACGCTGAAACCAAGCTCCACCCAAGAGCCAACAAGTTCCAGAGCAAGACATACCACACTAATTCTCCAGCAAAGCAGGAACACAGCCCCAAGCTTTAAAAGATAGGCTGCCCAAAGTGATGCCAAACCCATAGACACCCCAAAACTCAATACTGGACACTTCATTGCACTTCAGAGAGAAGAGATCCAGCTTCACCTGCCAGAACACAGATGCAAGCTCCCCTTACCAGGAAATCTTTACAAGCCACTATTCCAACTCCATCAACAGGAAGCAGGCTCCATAATAAAGAGAAACCACAAACTTCCAGCCTACAGAAAAGGCACTCCAAACACAGCAGTCTAAACAAAATGAAAAGGCAGAGAAATATTCAGCAGGTAAAGGAACATGATAAATGCCCACCAAACCAAACAAAAGAGGAGATGGGGAGTCTACATGAAATAAAATTCAGAATAATGATAGTCAGTTCAGTTCAGTTCAGTCGCTCAGTCATGTCTGACTCTTTGCGACCCCATGAATCGCAGCACACCAGGCCTCCCTGTCCATACCATCTTCCGGAGTTCACTCAAACTCACATCCATCAAGGCAGTGATGCCATCCACCCATCTCATCCTCTGTCGTCCCCTTCTCCTCCTGCCCCCAATCCCTCCCAGCATCAGAGTCTTTTCCAATGAGTCAGCTCTTCACATGAGGTGGCCAAAGTATTGGAGTTTCAGCTTCAGCATCATTCCTTCCAAAGAACACCCAGGGCTGATCTCCTTTAGAATGGACTGGTTGGAGCTCCTTGCAGTCCAAGGGACACTCAAGAGTCTTCCCCAACACCACTGTTCAAAAGCATCAATTCTTAGGCGCTCAGCTTTCTTCACAGTCCAACTCTCACATCCATACATGACTACTGGAAAAACCATAGCCTTGACTAGATGGATCTTTGTTGGCAAAGTAGATAGTCAAGATGA